>CAWUFW010023527.1:0-74272 GCA_963921515.1 Calotriton arnoldi
TGTAACGCTGCTTTTGTATTATGCTCACTTGTAACCTTCTCCTCATGTAATGTTACTGTTCCTATTGTGAAGCGCTCTGACACCTTCGGGTAAAGCCCCGCGCTATATAAAAAAAGACTGCCCCCAGGGGGCAGAGCACCAAAAACATAAGGCCCCCAAAGGGGAGCGACCCTTGCCCAAGGGGCCGCTCCCCAAAACAGTATTTTCCGTTTTTTTTTTTATTCCCTGGTGTCTAGTGGGCATTCCTGCTGCACGATCGCATGATCGTGCAGCAGGAATGCACAAAGAGGCATCGAGGGAAAGGAAAGGGTTTTCCTTTCCCTCGATGCCTCTTCTGTTTGAAATCCCCCTCCCCGGAGCCAAAACTAACCTTATTCCCCGACGCGCTGGAAGCAAATGGCTTCCAGCACGTCGAGGAACAAAGAAACCCCAATGACGTCAGCGCGCCTCGCGCGCTGACGTCATTGAGGGGGCGGGGGAGGCAGGGGAAGCCCTTCCCCTGCCTTCCCCCAAAAAAACCTGATGATCGGATTCCCACGGGGGGAGCGCCAGCGCTTCGCCCGTGGGTGGTCTTATGACGAGCTGGACTCGTCATGAGCACACGACCACTGTGTGCCATGACGAGTCCAGCTCGTCATGAGCATCGAAGGGGTTAAGTACATCTGGGTATTGCATGGGAAAACCCATTATAATGCCCATGGATCGCCTCCTTAATGCATAGTTAGGCATGGCAGCGACCTGCGCTGCTTTGTCTTACTCCATATGTAAGAGGCCATGCAAAGCAACGCAGAGTGGCTTTGCATCACCTCATAGATATGATTGAGAGGCTTGCGCCGCCGGAGCTTCAAAAAAATGTTGTTCCGGTGGCGCAAACCTCTCATTAATAAGCCCCTAAGTTCCTTTTCTATAATAAATCAGGCTCTTAGTTACATGTTAAAGATCCACCTTTCTTCAAAGTCTAAGTACCGCTGAGCTAAGTCAGAAAAGTATAATTGTGATAAAAACGCCCCCCAAGAAAATGTGTACCTGCGACTCTAAGAAAAATGATAAATATTTGTAATTCACAACGAATCGATCTACACCATGCATTTTGCGTAAAGTGGGCATGTAAATGGGTGTCTACAAAAAGTGCATGCACATTATGTGTAAAATTAGCACCAACACCTTAAGTTCTCAGTGGCAACATTATTGAACGGAGAATGTATGTAGTATGGAAGACACAGAGACTGAAGAATCAAATGTGAAACTTATCCAATGTGTTGTACCTTATTTATTGTAGAATATTGGTAGAGTGCACACACAATAAGACACCAAAAAGAACTAAAGTGAAGAGAAAGGAGTCTTAAGTTTCTTAATAAAATGGAAGAAATTGATTTCAAGTCATCTGGACACCAGAACAAAAAATGAATTTGCCACTAAATACAGATTTATTGAACCGAGTGGTAACAAGAAGATTGGAGGACAAAAGGTGTATAAATCGTGAAGGCATGAGCATCTTATGCGTTGAACATGCATAAGTCACTTGGCAAAATGCTTGTTATGCAAAAACTAAAGAGTACTCACTGACCAAAAATACACAAGAATGAAGTAGCACCTCTAAATCCCTAATCAAATATTTAAACTATATTTGAAGGGCACAGCTTTATTGATGGCATTAAACCTTTTTCTCTGTCTGTAATACATTTTGGAACACATTTGGTTTGAGGATTTTTTAATGAGTTTATTAAAGGAATGCTCTGGGGTCCAAATTATAGAGAGCAGCAAAAAGTGACCATTTCCTTATAAAGCTGCCATAACTATTTTACCGTTTGTAATACAGAATACCAGTGAGTTAAAGTTCACCGGATTTGAAATTGAGACATTGTATTATCTTATTTGAAACAGATTGATTGACCTTGATATTTGTAAACCACGAATAATTGATGTTTTGTGCACATGATTTTGTGCCTTATTGGCATGTATAATGACACCACTTTTAAGATTTGGAAACTACACTTCTTATTGTTCATTTACCCCAATCCAACAAATATTGGCATCCCTCCGGCCTTTACCACCTATTATAAACAATCCATGACAATCCTCCCATATTTCAGTAACTGATCACGAATTATGGCTCCTACAATAGATGTTCTAAATATGTAATTAAGAATGATGATTACCCCACTTAAAGAGTTGACAAAAATGTTAACAAGTTGGGGCAAATCAACTTCTCCTCCACTATGGATCTAGCAAGAGGACATTGAAAGGTAAAACTGACTGAAATGCATCAGGTTCCATATGCTTACTAGGATGGAAATATGTTCTCTAGCTTACATGGGTGACATTTGTAGTTTTCATCCTGACTCACAATTCTGTCATTCGCACATTAGCAATCTGCTGACTAGATTATAATAATCAGGACAGACTGTTAAGACTCGCCAAGAACAAACCAAAAAAACGTTTTGATCTAATCAAAAGTACCACCAATGCCTCCTCATCTTTAAACATCAAATTTGATGACCTGCCCCAGAAAGCAACAGAATTTCTTCAATTCTTCGAAACAAAAGTGAATTCTCTCCCCAACCATACTTCACATCCAATCCTAAATGAGGAATGCAAATCCAAATGCTCCTGGTACAGCTTTGATGTTATCACCGATGACACCCTCCTCAAGAACATTGTAAAAACAAAACCTTCAAGCCACTCTTCAGACCCTATCCCAAGCGAGCTTACAATAGACCTTTATACCTACACACTCCCCTTCTGGTCCAGTCTGAACAACCTCTTTCTCAGTTCCTTTCCTGATGCCATCAACATAGGCCAGGTGACCCCACTACTGAGGAAACCCTCTGCTGATGTGAGTGACCTCAACAATTTTCAGCCTATCACCAACCTCCATTTCCTGGCCAAAATCACTGAAAGATGTTTATCGGGGCAACTCACCCAACATATCAAGGACAATAACCTTCAGGATGAATTTCAATCTGGCTTCAATCAAGGCTGCAACACTGAAACAGCATTGCTTCAGATTATCAACAATGCCCTTCGTGTCCTTGATTCAGACAGCTCCTGCCTCCTGATTCTCTTGACCTCTCTGCAGCATTTTTGACACTGTAAACCATCACACACTTCTTAACTCTCTTAAACAAAGAATGGGTTTTGAAGGCGTAGTTCTTAAATGGTTTGAATCATACCTCACGGGCAGATCTCAGATGATCAAAATTGAAAACTTTCTCTCTACTTCAAAGGCTGTGGATCATGGCACCCTCAAGGCTCTATCCATGCTCCCACCGTATTCAATATTTACATGGAACCATTAGGTGATCTAGTACAAAACTGTAGGATCATTTATCACCTCTATGCTGATGACACCCAATTCTACCTCAAGGAATCCTCTGCACACAACATTTCACTCCTTGCCACCAACCTCAAGAATGGATGACATCTCACCACCTAAAACTAAAACCCTTTACAACCGAGGGGCATATTAGCAAGACCCACGTTAAAATTATCGCCGTTTTAGCGGCAGGAAACTGCCGCTAAAACGGCGATAATGGGCTTGCTAATATGCGTTATGGAATTCCAATCGAAGCCCAGGTTAGATGTGCAGGACATCTAACCTGGGCTTCTATTGGAATTCCATAACGCATATTAGCAAGCCCATTATCGCCGTTTTAGCGGCAGTTTCCTGCCGCTAAAGCGGCGATAATTTAACGTGGGTCTTGCTAATATGCCCCCAAATTTCTTCTCATCTCAAACTCACATTCTCCACCCCCTGTGCAATCATGGATGGAAAACCTGAACATTCTCAACTGCAAACCTACCTTGGTCGATAGTGCTAAATCCCTAGGAGTCATCCTGGGCAAAAGACGTAACCTCCACTCCCAAATTAACACCATGGCCAAGAATGCACGCTACCAACTACACCTTCTCAGGGGGATGCGTTGTCTCATTCCAGACAAGACCTGAAAAACATTGTTCAATCGTTGGTACTCTCCAGACTGGACTACTGTAATAATTTCCTTGCAAGCCTCCCCAAGTTCCACCTCTCTCCTTTAAAATCCATCCTCTATTCAGTGGCACTCTTTGTCCATTGTGCCAAAAGAAACAACTATATCGCACCTTTGCTGATCACTCTTCGCTGCCTTCCAATTGAAGTTAGGTCAATATATAAGATTGCCTGTATCACCCATAAAGCCATTTACAACTCCACCCTTTGCTACTTAGCCAACAAACGTAAAATTTCAGGTGGCTCCAGACCCTCACGTAATGCTGAAAACCTACGGCTCGAACCTCCAAATATCAAACGAGAAAGACTTATGGTGCAATCATTCTCAGGTAATTCAACTTTGGAGCCCACTTCCTCCAAATCTCCGCACCACCACCTTTTTTCACATCTTCAACATTGACCTTAAAACTGTTCTCTTCCAAAGTCACTTTCTTCAATAATTCTCCACTCCTAGCACTCCACCAAAACTCCTAGCGTGACTCTGACTGTTTCATCCCACTCACGGTAGAGATAGTTCGACATTCCGCTTCAACTTTGTAAATTTGTAATATGTAATTTTGCATCCCTAATTGCTCCAACTTTAGTGTTCATTTAGTAATATTTAGTTATGTTATATTAGAGACATTTGTAAAGCGCAACTGTTACCCTAGGGTGTCCTGGCGCTAGCTACAATCCTCCGAATGAAGCATACTTTAAGACCGGGTTATCAATCAAAAAGCCAAGTTTTTAAGGCCTTCCTGAATTCAAGTAAATCAGTGATACTCCTCAGATTGAAAGGGAGGTCATTCCAAGCCTTTGCCGCACATGCAATAAAGCTTCTGCCTCCCCACCTGGCTTTTTATGTGGGTGTTACTGTCACCAATTTTGCTCCAAGAGAGCGGAGTGGTCTTTTGGGCACATACCACTGGAATTGCCGCTTCAAATGGTCAGGTCCTGCACCTTGCAAGGCTTTGTATGCCATACAGAGGGATTTAAACTGCACTCGTTTCTTAACGGGTAACCAGTGAAGTCTTCGGATTTCACTGGAGACAGATGCAAATTTTGATGTGCCGGTAAGCAGTCTAGCGGCCGCGTTCTGCAAAAGTTGAAGTTTGTGCAGAAAGCAATCCTGAATGTTCAGGTATAGACTATTAAAATAGTCTAGCCTTGACATAGTTAGTAATGTAATCACCGTACGCTGACTGTCCCCTGGCAAAAAAGGCAGTATTTTCTTGCATGTTCTAAGGACATATGACGTGTCCGAGGCTACTGCATTGACTTGGTCACCAAAATCGAGTCTGTCGTCTATTAAAACTCCCAAGTTTTTTACTTTCCTGGTGGGTGTTGGGAGAGAACCCATAGAAACAGGCCACCAGCTTGGGGTCCAAAAGTTGGGATCATTCCCAAACAAGATAACCTCCGTTTTACTTGAGTTGAGTTTTAGACAATTTTGAGACACCCACCTCCCCACCGCTTCCATACAATCATGGAACCGTTTACCTATTCCGTTTTCCTGCCCTGGTAGCAGCGACACCACAATTTGTGTGTCGTCAGCGTAAGAGGTGAGGCAAAAGCCAAAGGTGTCAATAAGGGGGGCCAAGTAGGACACATACACATTAAAGAGTGTGGGGCTCATGGATGACCCCTGTGGGACTCCACAAGGCAGAGAAAACGGTGTGGAGCAAAATTCACCTAATGAGACAATTTGCAATCTGTCCGAGTGGAAGGACTTCAAGAGTTTCCATGCTTTATCCTGGACTCCGCAATCCCGCAACCGGTCCATCAACAAATCATGATGGACGGTATCGAAGGCCGCGGAAAGGTTCAGCATAATCATAGCGGCCTTGCCTTCCCGATTTAGGGCTCCCCTGATCTCTTCCGTAGATTTTAGGAGCGCAGACTCCGTGCTGTGCCCCTCTCTAAAACCATATTGGGTAGGATCCAGGGCTTGAGCTTCTCGCAGATAAGTACTCAATTGTGCATTCATTTTTTTCTCGACAAGTTTAGCTGGAAGTGGGAGACGTGAGATGGGTCGGAAACTGTTCGGATCCCTGGGGTCCAGCCTAGGCTTTTTAAGAAGTGGTAATATTGAAGCAATTTTCCAGGATTTGGGAAAATACCCATCTAGAACCATTGCGTTAAATAGAGAGGTAAGTGTCAGGGCAATAGGTTCAGGTTTAGTATGTAATTTGTAAATCTGTAACCCTCACTTTAAGTAACTGTAGTAGTTATACGTTTTGTCACCTCTACCACGTTACTTGGAATTTCTAATGTAATGTACTTCGCTCTATTGTAAAGCACTCTGACACCTCAGGGTAAAGTATGTGCTTTATAAAATCGCATAAATAAATAAATAAATAAGTGCCCTATGTAGGGCTACATGCCCTGGCCTAATGGAGGCAATATGCCAGATGAGGCCTCTTCAGCTGGAAGCTGACCATTTTGTAACTTATTCTATGTATTAGACTAGAAAAGGTTATGAGCATCCTAGACCTTGGTGGCTTTTAAAAGAGTTCATCCTAGCTCTTCCTCTCTTGCAGATTCCCTTTGTTCTATACTTTAAAGGGAAGTGTATAGCGCGGTGAAGTGAGGCACCGTTTATCAGTAATGTTTTCACATCTCAAAAGAGCTATGCGTTAGCCTTCTACACTAATAATTTTCAATCCCAGAAGCAAAAAACAAGAGAGAGGATTCAAAGGTTGAGTTGGGAACTTCTCTAGGAGGTCATAGGAAAAGAAAGGCTAATCCCTTGCATATTTCCATCCCACGTAGCTGCATTAGAAATGAAGTGTGGCTAAAAAATAATGCTTTGATGTTATTAAGGAACCTGTATCCACTACTGACATACATTGTCTACATTTTTAAAAATATGTTCTTAATTGAAGATTCAACATTTTTTATAACCCAATCCACCCCCCCCCCCACCCTCACCCCTTATCCAAGCCAGCAAGGATACAAATCAAATCAAGCCAGGCAGGTAGATAAAAAACAACAATACATCAAAGAATAAAGAAGATAATAAATTTAGCAAAGAAAAATAATGAGATTCATCTCATTCCATAGCCATTAATACATTTTCAACTGACAATTCATATAGAAACGCCCAAGATCACATAGAGCCTGATATCAATCCCCTTATTCTACCCCCAATTGCCTTATCCTTCCAACCTCAAGATATGTCTCCATCCATTCCCTCATTGGGGCCCAAATTTGCAATTCTCCTTTCCTTGTCTGCCTTTCCACGCATAAACTGCCATTTCAATATGATAAATAGATATAAGCCAGACCAGCCATTGATTAAGAGATGGAGGAATGAGGTCAAGCCAGGCTGTTGCTAAACAAAGCCTTAATACTGCCATAGAGAGAAACATAAAAGTTTGAGCCGGTATGGGAATTGTCTCTTTTTGTACCCCTAATAAAATCAATTGGGGTGTAACCTCAATCCGAAGACCCAATTTGGATTCTAAAAATTGACTTATACCCCTCTTTAAATTTCCCAGGCACGGACATTCCGCAAACATGTGAACTAAGTCCTCCCCATAAAACTGACAGCGTGGAGAATTTGTGCTGGATATTCCTCCCTATTTTATTATTTTAAGCAGGTGTAATATAAAGGTTAAACCATGTTTTGTAATGTTGGCCTTGCAGATTGGCAGAGAGAAAGGTTGAACGAGACAGATTTAGAGAAGAGAGACTATCCCCATTCACCATTTGCAATGTGCCCTGCCAGCGATCCACATGCTTATCCAAATCATCCCCCATCCTATCATTTACCAACTTATAAATAGACCCAATTGATGGCTTTCTCTCATTTAGCAGGTCTAACAAATTGACCCTGAAAAACCCATCCCAACCACCTCCTTTTTTCCCCCTGAAGTCCCTGATCTGCAAAAATTTGAAAAACTTGTGATTCCCTAGATTAAAATTATTTTTAACAACTTCAAAGGTAGTTATACCTTTATCATCACAGAAACCCCCAAGGATCGATGGTCCTTGCTCTTTCCAGAGTCTAATAGGGGGATCATGAAATATATCTGGCAAAAGAGGATTATCTTGGAGAAGTGTGTAAAAGCTAAAGTGGCCAATCCCTATTTTCTTTCAGACACTAGACCAGACCCGATATGCATGTAAGAGCGTCTTAAACTTCACTTTTTTATAATATCCAAAATCTGTTTGGCGAAACAGGCTCCCCCAAGCCTCATCACCAATCGCAAGTTCATAACATGTGGGAATGTAATTAGAGGCAACATACTCCTTGCCTTTGCCAAAAAGCAAATCATTCATCTGTTGCAACGCCGAGGCCCAGTAATAAAGACGAAAACTCCGGATTGCCCAAGCCCCCCGCTCTATTGAGAGGGACAAAAACTTCATTGCCCTCCGAGGTCTGGCATAAGCTCTCACGAACCTCCAGCTCATTCCATCCAAAGCCTTAAACCAAGAAGTATTCACCTCCAGGGATATGGCTTTAAAAAAATATAAGATTTTGGGTAAAACATCATTTTGATTAGATTACACCTCCCAATCAAAGTGAGCCTAAGATTATTCCACCTTTGCAGCTCCATCTTAGTTTTACTAATCAAAAGGTCTAGGTTACATTCAACAATTTTATCTACATCTGCAGTAATATCAACCCCAGATACACTGCATTCAGCACTACCCGCGTATCATCACATTGAACATTGCTGTTTATAAGTATCTGCGTCTTATCCTGATTGAGTTGATAGCCCGCAATTCAACCAAATTGATCAGCCTCGAACTCGATTTCCTTAAATGCCGTAGTAGGATCTGGGGTAGCTCTTGCCAAATCATCAGCATACACCAGAATTTTTGTTTCCCACCCTCTCATACGAATCAGTGAAATTAAAGAATTACCTTTAGTTCACTAAATTAGAGGATCAATATAAAGGGCAAATAAAAGGGGGGAGCAAGGACAACCCTGCCTTGTCCCTCATTGAATTACTACTGTCTCTGACTCTCCCCCATTAATGAGATTTTAGCAATAGGATTCATATATAGTATTTTAATCCATTTAATATATTCAGGCCCCAGTCCTTTTTAATCCATTATGGCCCAGAGATATGGCCAGGAGACCCTATTGAACGCCTACTCGGCATCCAGACGTATTAGTGCCACAGGGTCTCCTGATATCTTAGCCACATCAAATAGGGTAATTATCCAACGAGCATGATCCCGCTATTCAAGCTACCCACTATGTTTCTGGGGCAGAGTCCTCCTCCCCTCAGTTCCTCACTTAGGCAGGAGAGATCAGAGTCATCCGTAAGTGAAACAAAATTCTGCTCCTTCAGGAGATCCTCCCTGTTGAAATAAAGCCACTTGCCCTTGACTTATTTTAGAGCAGGCCCCAGTGTCCCTTGCAACATTCTCATCATGAGCCCCATCTGGTAGCTGACCCTTGGGAGCGTCTTCTGTTTCAGATCTGACCTCTCTCTGCCTTGCAGATAATGATCCCCTCGCCCCACTATCACCCTCCTTTAGTGGAGATATAGTGGGTGCTATATCGGTCCTGCAAGTTCCCAGGGGGTGTCTATCCACTTGTAACCCAAACGCCACAGTAGCAAGTGTGGAGGTGTCTGACCTACCAAAATACTTACGATTCTGTCCAATGATTTTCCCTGCAAAAACGTCCGGTATTGAGGGTTGCCTCTCCTTCAATGCCCCCGGAGCAGTGAGTACACTTTTTACTCCTGAGGGTTCCCACTTCACTTTGTCTGTACAGGCATCTGGTTTCCCAGCAGCAGCTGCAGGGACTTTCTCTTTCTTTCACCCAGGGCATAGCTTCTTGCTGTGAGCGACAGCACGTACAGAGGCTGACGACGAAGGCTCCGCCCGAAACTTTGTCAGTTGTTTCCCTTTCAGCTGCATCGTCAGACTCCCTAGTGTAGAGAGCCACCCGGGCTCTCTCATACATTGTATCATGCATGCACTCCTCGGGGCGGGCTCGACCCGAGGAGATAAAATAAACGGCGAGAGACCGCTCGGGGTCTTCCCGCCAGACAGTAATTACAGTGTGGACCTGCACTTCTTCAAGCGCTGCGCAGGCCTTATCTCTGTGGCCCCGCCGTGCTACATTGGCGACGAGGCCGGTCTGAAACCCGGTGCTCAATCTCACCTCTGGCGGTGCTCGAGAAGGGGCCCGTGCCGCTCCTGTTCCCGTGGGGCGTTGCCTCCACCCTTGACACCCCTCGCCATCGGCTGCCTTGGAACGTGTGCCCGGAGACGGCGTCTGCACCGTCGTGCATCCAGGCAGCGGGAGTCTGCACGTGGTCGTCACCACCGCGCAAGAGCTGCAGCCTGCAGGGAGCCCACCCCTGCACAGGCACCTGGCACCAAATCGAGAGGCTGAGCATGGCCGCCGCCACCGCGCGTGTGCTGCAGCCCGCAGGGTGCCCACCCCAACACAGGCACCATGCCCTAGGCTGCCGAGAGGCCTCAACTGTCTGCATCCGGCGCCGGCCGGCACGCCCCGGTGCTTCAGAGGAGAAGCGCGTAGAGGAGAAGCTCGTGCACCGCGGCGGCTGGAGCCCGCGTGTCCCTCGAAGACTGCCAGCGGGTGAGTGCCTGAAACCCCCCAGGGCCACCTCACTCACGCGCTGCTACGCGCGCATCACCTGCGCTCAGCCCAACCAGTACATGTCCACAGAAGGGAGCGCAAGGTTTCAAAGGCCCAACAGGGCGAGAAAAATAAAGTGAAAGACAGGGAAGACCAATTTGGAACATCAGGCACCAAGCTGCCTAATCAGGAGTCTGCCTCTCCCCCTACCTGCATGCGATCACAGCATACCTGCAAATAGCCTGCAGGCCAAGGCTGCCAGTGACATCTCCACGCCTGCACAGGCACAATTCGCCTGGACTGCAACAGGCCCCCAACGTAGCGCACAAGTCCCTGCAAGCTGAGACTACGCAAGCCGGCCAGCAACGTGCCGCAACGCTCACCCACAAATAGGTGACACCTCCAAGAGGAAGGGGGAGAAAACACGTAGGGGACTGGCACACCACACCTGTGCACATACACGCCACCAACATGAGCACGCAGCCGCAAGCAGGTGCCGCACACCCGCCGGCCGATGCTGGCGATCAACAAAGGGGCGCCAACGTCCCGCCCCCAAGCCACAGCCACGCGGTTGTGGTCCCGCTGCAGCACTTCAGCAAAATTGCCGACCCAGCCACGGCGGCCCCACGGTGGAAAGTGTGGATTGGACGTTTAAACCACTATTTCAGGGGTACCAGGGAGACAGATGGCGCAGTGAAAAGATCGCTGCTCATATACTATGGTGCCGCAGAGATCTACGTTCTTTTCGAAACACTGCCCAAGACAGGAAACGATGACGACTATGAGGCGGCGGTCGCCGCGCTCGATAGACATTTTGACCCTCAGCTGAACCCTGACTTCGAGCGCTTCAAGTTCAGACAAGCGTCACAGTCCGACACGGAGTCTGTGGACATGTTCTATGCGCGGCTGCGCAGGTTGGCAAGCTCGTGCGCGTTCGCAGACCAAAGGGAAGAAATACGCGGCCCGGTCATCCAAGGGTGCCGCTTGGCGCTGCTGTGAAAACTGATCCTTCGGCAACCCGGGATCTCCCTGGATGAGATTCTCATCCTCACCAGGTCTCACGAACTTTCAGATGCCCGGGCGGGCGCAATGGAAGCTGCCCTGCAGAGGACCGCCGCTGCGCCAGCTCCGCTGAAATATATGACCATCAAGGAAGAGAGTCGAGGCCATACAACGGTGCCCGAGTACAGCCCGCCCTGCACCGCGGCCGTCCACAAGTGGGCCGTGCGGCAACCGCGGAGTAGAACACCCGTCAACGGCAGTGTGCGGAGCAAGGGGGAAGACGTGCTCTCGCTGCGGAAAGGTAAATCACTTTGCCAAAGTGTGTAGAAGTGGCTGGTCTCGACAGACCTTCCCCAGGCCTCAAGGAATGACGCAACGTCTACGCCAGGTATCACTCGACGATGCACAGTCACAAGAGGACGGAGCAACGCGTGGGCGCTGCCTCGCGCTTGAAGAAGATTACGATGAGGTGTTTGCCATATCCTTCGTCAGCAGGTCAGACAAACACCGAAGGCTGCCGCCGATGTGCCCTGTCGTGGTCGGAGGGTCAGCAGTTCAGGCGCTCATCAACACGGGCTCATCAGTCAATGTCATGGACTCGGAGCAGTACAAACGGTTGTCGCCACGACCCCCTCTCGCACCAACCAAGGCCAGGATCTACACCTATGGAGGGACACATCCTCTACCCCTCAGAGGGATCATCAAGGCTGAAGTCACTAGTGATGGACACGTCAAGAGGGCCCGTTTCCACATCACAGAAGGGAGGAAAGGTACCCTTCTCAGTTGCCACACTGCAGAAGACCTCGGCCCGGCTTTCTTTGGTCGTCAAGTCCACGACTCTCACGCTGACGCCATCTTGCACAACTTCCCGGCGCTGTTCACAGGGCTCGGCAAGCTAAAGGGGAAGCAGTTCAAGCTCCACATTGACCCCACCGTGAGGCCGACGGCCCTAAGACACCGGAGGTTGCCGTTTAACCTCTGCCCCTAAGTAGAGGCGGAACTAAAGAAACTCGAGGACCTCGACGTCATCGAAAAGGTATCCGGCCCCACCCCATGGGTATCCCCCTTGGTCGTGGCCCCCAAGCTGAAACAGCCGGGTGCCATACGGCTGTGCGTGGACATGAGGCTCCCAAATGTGGCAGTTAAAAGGGAACGTCATCTCACCCCCACCATGGATGACATCGTGGCGGACATGAATGGTGCCAAGTGGTTCTCCAAGCTGGACCTGAATGCGGGGTACCCCCAACTGGAACTTGAGCCTGAGCGCAGGTATATCACCACTTTCTCAACCCACGTCGGCCTTCGGAGGTACAAAAGATTGAGTTTCGGGGTGTCGTCTGCAGCCGAGGTCTTCCAGAATGCCATCCAGGAAGCACTGTCCGGTCTGCAGGGCATCATAAATCTGAGTGACGACATCCTGGTGTTCTCGAACACCCTGGAAGAACATCACACCCACCTCCGAGCCACCCTCCAGCGGCTAGAAGACTGCGGACTGACCCTCCACAGGGCCAAGTGTTCCTTTTACCAAGAGTCAGTCGACTTCTTTGGCTACATCTTCACCAGAGAAGAGTTGAGAGTGGACCCCAAGAAGGCGATGGCCATCTGGGCGGCGAGCATCCCGAAATCCCCCACAGAGGTCCCCAGCTTCCTCGGCATGGCCACCTACTGTGGCAGGTTCATTCCGAAGCTGGCCTCTTTGTCAGAGCCACTCCGCGCCCTCACCCGCAGTGACCGCTAATGGGAGTGGAACGCGGCTGCCAACACGGCGTTCAATACCATCAAGACGGCCCTCATGGACAAGACGGTATATGGCCTACTTCCACCCAGGTTGACGCACAGAGTTGGTGGTGGACACAAGCCCAGTAGGTCTAGGAGCTGTACTCCTACAGGAGCATGACAGTAAGACTTGGAGGCCAGTCGCTTACGCCAGCCGGGCGCTCTCTGACACCGAGACCAGATACGCCCAGATCGAGAGGGAAGCCCTGGCCATAAAGTGGACGTGTCAGCATTTTCACCTCTATCTGTACGGACAGGAATTCCAGGTAGTGATGGACCACAAGCCACTGCTCCCACTCTACGCAGGATCCTCAAGACTGGTGCCTCCCGGATTGAAAGATGGGCCGTCAAGTTGCAGGCGTACAAATTCAAGGTTGTGTTCCGTCCAGGGCCACATAACCCAGCAGACTACCTCTCGCGGCACCCCGAGCCGCCGGTCGCTCGAGCCTTGCCTATGGACGTAGCATACTCTGAGGCATTTGTAAAGATGGTCTCGTATGAGGCATGTCCAAAAGCAATGACATTGGAGGAGATCGGCCAAGCCGCGGACGAGACGCTTGCCAGGGTGACGGATGCCCTAATGAACAATGGGTGGACCCACTTCCTGGATGGAGCCCAGTCACTCCGGGTGGAAGAGAGCCATGCTCGGCAACAGCTCTGGCAGATCCACCATGAACTGAGCGAAGGGGAGCAGGGCGTCATCCTGAGGGGGCACGTCATCATGATTCCCAGGACACTGCAGGATCGCATCATCCAGTTAGCACATGTGGGGCACCAAGGGATGGTGAAAACCAAAGCCTGGCTACGAAACAAAGTCTGGTTCCCAGCGATGGATAATCCGAGTGGAAGACATAGTGCGCCAATGTCACTCATGCACCATCACGGGCGGGGACCCGGCACCCCAGTCATCACCGAAGAGCCATGTGAACTCCCATGGTCTAAGGTCAGCATCGACTTTGTGAGTTTTCCTGACGGGCGCCACACGCTGGTGATCGTCGACTCATTCTCCAAGTTCCCAGTGGTGGAGGTGGTGGCATCCACTGCGTTTCCGCAGGTCAAGAAAATCCTGGACAAGACATTCACCCTCCTAGGCCTGCCAATGAGATCTGGTCAGACAATGGACCCCCATTCCAAGGCCACGAGTTTCAAGAGTACATGGAAAATAAGGCGATCCGCCACAGGAAGATCACCCCTCTGTGGCCTCAAGCCAACGGGGAAGTGGAACGTTTGATGCGGACCCTTAACCGAGTTCTACGAATCACAGTGGATCAGGGTAAAGACGTCGAATCAGCACTCAACCAGTTTCTAGATGCCTACCGGCAAACGCCACACAGCACCACCAAGTGTGCCCCTGCTCACCTGCTTTTCAAAAGAGCCCCGAGAGACAGCATCCCAGCCGATCCAGCGTGGAAACCTCCTGACAGAGACAACGCAGCCACACAGGCTAGGAGGACGGTCACCAACCAGAAGGTGAGTGATGCCCGAGGAGCAAAAGAACCACAGCTGAATGTGGGTGACAGCGTTGTGGTCAAAGACAGACACCCGGGCTGGAAATTCAGAACGCCGTACGAACCGGAGCAATGGACCGTTGTCAGGGTGCAAGGGACCATGGTCACGGCAAAAAGAGGACAACAAGTGGTCACCCGGAATGTCTCATGTTTTAAGAGAGCTCATGGGCAGGACACCGGCTCAGCGGAGGCAGAAGATCTGGACGGAGCTCAGTATCACACGCCCGCCAGCTCGCCAGAACCTGTGTCCTCCCCACGAGACACCTGCAAACAGAAAGTGGAAAAGCGGCGGCTGGCGCTCGAAGACACTGCCAAGGTGCCATTATTCAAAATCCCCCGCACACCCAGATGGATGCAGTGGCCAGTTCCAACTCCCGGAGCCAGAGGTATGGTCTCCGGCTGAACCCTGCACCTAGCCAGAAGTTGAAGGACTTTATGTGCACATCCCCTAAGCATGCAGACTGTGGTGGACGATTACTAAAGAAAAGGAGGGATGTAGAGAGCCACCCGGGCTCTCTCATTCATTGTATCATGCATGCACTCCTCGGGGCGGGCTCGACCTGAGGATATAAAATAAACGGCGAGAGACCGCTCGGGGTCTTCCCGCCAGCCAGTAATTAGTGTGGACCTGTACTTCTTTAAGCGCGGCGCAGGCCTTATCTCCGTGGCCCCGCCACGCTACACCTAGGTTCTGGATCCAGGCAGAGAAACCACTGAAGCCGCCAACCACGCTTACGGCCCGTCAAGCATCCTCGCCTGCCAACCACGAAATGTCAGCTGCTCAACTTCGCCAGTACCAGAGACGGACCAGTTTGTACACATAAGTAAAATCCAGCATTATATATTCCTCTTCATCGTACAATGGTCAGATGGTCAGAGCAGGAGGAGCAGCTGGCGCGGCACACTACGCAGCGACCATCTTGCTCTCCCTCAAACCTATATTATTCAAATGAATATGATTTCCTGCCATACTTTTAAAGAACAAAATTAGTTTCCAAGACAAACAACAATCCTCTCATCTGACTTCAGTCTCGGGGATATGCATGGTCGCGGTTCTAGGGATAGCCAATTATGTTATAGGGTTAAAGTTTATCTGTAGAAAACAAAGCTGTGGCTTAGACTGTCTAAGAAAATAGCCTGTTATATTAGGTAGGGCATGAACGTTGTAAAGTAACCTCTAACCTGACCTGACAGATTCCTGAGGACAGTCTCACAGAGCACCCTTTGCTTCATCCCCAAGCTGACTCTCAGTCTGAGAGTCTATTTGTGTTTATCCAGCATTTTAGTGTATGTGGTTTCATAAAATCCCTGAAAGGTGGCCAGCGAAAAAGTAAGGCACATACCCCTGAGAGTCTGAGAGGGACAGTGCTGTGCTGTTATGTATGGATAGAGGCTGTATCTCAATATTAGTGTAGACTAGTAACTGCGTTCTTGTGCCAGGAGCTTGCTACACTATATGGACATGCATTATTTGAAATAGAGACATTTTCCATACGAATAAAAGTATAACAATTATTGCCTGGGAAGACATAGCAATTCCCTCTTCATTTGGCTCTGCTGTCAATTGCAGAAGGTAACTTGTCCAGTGTATATTTTACCCAGAAATTTCTATCCTCACTTAATTATCTCTCCCTTGTCTAGTTTCAGATTCTCATTCCCCTTTAAGATCTATGACACACTTCTCCTTAAATCGATAGCAGGTTGTCTACAGAAGGCATGATGCATGTGGGGAGGTTGTCAACCGTAAGCACACCATGAAGCACCACCACATTTAAGCCATGTTGCCCAGTATTATGGATTATTGAACAAAATATTCAGATAGAGCCTCGGTGAAGGTGGTAGATTCTTGCATTTGTGTTATAATTAGAGTGAAGGAGCAGGATATCAGCTTCACAATCCAGATTTAGGCTGTGGCAAAGTCAGGCGCACTGTCCTGTGTCCTAACATGCTGTTTGTCCTTAACATATGAATGAACAGTAAATGACTTTTTATTGCTCAGTTAATTAAAACTTACAGTTAAAACACTAGTTAGAGTAAAAAAAAAAACAACAAAAAGGCCATTCAGCCGCAGGTTAAAGTAATTTAGCAAACATTGATCCACACTTAAAACCAGAGCAATTAGAGTAGCATTTTGCTAAATTCATATTAATGTCTAGTCAGAAAAAGTGCTAATTGCATTTAGATGTAAAAATAGGAGCATGGGTTAGAACACTTAGAGAAAGTGCGTGGTACATGCGTTAAAACAAGTGGATGGGTGCTGAGCCGCGGGCTGGCAGCGGGTCATAGAATGAGATTCAGAGAGGGTGAAAGTGCTTGGTACATGTTGTAAAACCAGGTGATAAATGCATACCAGTGTAAGTGCAGTTAGACCATAGCTGCCAATGATTAGTAGCGTGAAAGACAAGTAATAGAAATTGCTAGCTGATATGGAGTGTGGGAGAAGGAAAAAGCTGGACGACCAGACATAAAACGCTAGGGTCATTTTATGGATGGAATGCTGCAGGAGTGGACATTATTAAGTGCCCGTGCTCCATGGTGCCAGCTCGGACAGTTATAATTCGGCCAGGGTCTTAGATTTCAGTAATTTCCAGCAGAGCAATAACTCATCTCCTTGTAGGCAGGCTATAAGTCTCTGCCTGAATGTACGAGTTCCGACTCTTATGAAGTACTATTTTAACAGCCCTCTCCTCTCTTGCAATAAGGCGGAGCAGGTGCAGATGATGGAGCGAAATGTTCTTGTGAATTGTAGGGGTGCATCATAATCACTGATAGGCCGTACCCACATGTATTCAGACATATATTCGTTTATATCCCATTGTATACTCATGCATGTTTAGTAAAGAATGAATAGTTCACTGAGACAAAGTGAACTCCGCAGTATAATGGTGTTAGGATAATGATGTAATGTAATGCTTATTGAATTGTGTGAACATAATGCATAGAGGAATTAGTTCGTGTGTGTAATGTAATTGCAGTAGTTTAAGCGTGCACCATATTAAAGTTGCACATGTAATTCATTGTTTGCATATGAATCATAATGAAAATGCTTATAGGGAAAAGTAAGATGTGTGTTTAAAAGTCATATGTAAAGGCCTGACTACATATATGTTTAGGGAAGGCCTGGTTTATTCTTATGTTAGCTTATTTTGTATGAAGAGAAAAGTTTCTCTTGGTAAGGCTCTCTGGGCACAAACGGTAGATTTAATTTGCACAGTAGAAGGTTTCTGTTGAAAATATCTTTTGTTGCAGGTGCAAGGACACATGTCTCGTTAGTAAGACTAACTCTTTGTTTTCAAAAGCTAGAGAGAGGGGAGGCATGGTACGGGGAGTGAAACGGAATGTAGGGATGATACTTTCAGCGGAGAAGGTGCCTGGGACTCAAGGTCAACGCAACCGTCCAGGATGAAGTCACCGTTTCAATGGAAAAGCACAAGAAAGAAGACCTGGCCAAGGAGGCGTGATAAAGGCGTGTACAATTGTAGTGTGGTTTTGTATTAGGGATAGTGCCCTGAGGGAGGAGGCCAGAGAAGAGGTAGGGGAGACCTGAGAGAAGGACAGAGCTGAGCTTAGGTATTATGTGATTGCACTTCTTAGGAAGTCCTCACAGCTGACACCTTTTATTCTTTCTTGCCTGGGAAATCGTTATGCAGGGATGTCACTTAGCGTTAGAGTAGGGACAGCAATTGATTGTAAGCTTGTTTAGTCCAATGAAGAGCAACTTAGAAATTGGAGCAATCATAGTCTGGTTGATCCTTCTAGAACTTTCTATTCTCCTTATCCTGAGTCGGATGAGATTCTTGCGTAGATTATTATTTGTATTAGTGCCCATCTATTTCTTTAACCTCGTGTTGAGGTGCTTGCACGTTCAGTTATTTTTGGCGATAATAAATTCTCAAACTTGAATTCGGAGTCAGTGGTCCTTTCAGATAAAATGAATGCTGATATCTAACCTGATGAGATTCTCTCCTTTACACTATTCAACAGGTAAAAAGATCTTGGCGACCAGAAGGTTCTTATAGATAATTAGATAAGAACCGGCGTTATCAGTTGGTAGCAGAGGATGGTTACCTTTGATGGTAAGGGGAGATCTAGAGCAAGATAGGAGATTAAGTTGCCCCATAGAGCCCGAGTGACGCAGATCCAGAGGACCGCGGGAGAAGGATGTCGGAGGTCGTGGAAAACTGACGGAGAGTGACGGTGCGGCGGAAGTAGCAGTTCGTAGTAGAGTGAGTATGAAAAGAGTGATGTTTGGTAGATTGCGGTGTTTTATTGTTGTGTGATGTCTTGCGGAGTTGGAACGAAAGTTGTGTGATTGAGAAACGGACCGTGAGCGCGCGCGGGACCGGGAGATTTATTGTGGTGTAGAATACACCCAGAGTGAGAACGTTGACCAGAGGTTGTGGGGGTCACGAGACGTCATTGACAGACCCACTGAAGATAGGGAACACATGAGTGAGTGTATGAATAACCAACGCAGGTCGTAGGTTATTGTGTGCAGAACATCGAGTGATTGAATCCTATCGAGTGTGCTAAAGGCGATTGTCCGGTCGTTTCGCGGACAGACGGTTGCCAGATTGAGGTCAACAAGCTCAAGAGGCTGATCGGTCATTGGTAAGACCGACGGTCAGAGAGGTAATTGTCCGGTAGGACGGACATTATTTCAGAGTATGATTGGGATAGATGCGAGTGAGAACAAGTGAATTAGAAAGGAGGGGAACTGCTGCGAGCGGAGGAAAAGTGACGTCAGACAAGTGCCGCGCTGCGATAGGCCGGGTGGTGTGAGCCGCGCTGGTATTGGAGGATTGAAATCAGGAAGTAAAAGCGGACATTTTGAGTGCGAATACAAAGTTGATTCATCATGAAATGTTTTAAAGCTTTACGGGAACTTTGTAGAGGTGATAGACATGTGGTTGTTCGGGAGGGAGAGGAAGCTCCTCCCGAGGATACACCAGCACATTATATGGCAAAGAATGTAGGATTGCATACTATAATTTGGCTTGAGAATTGGCATAAAATGACAGAAGCAGAAGGAGAATTGTCGTTCCCTCGATATGGTACTTTCAGGTTAGAGGTGCTGTACCAGCTAAAGAGTGTAATGGCTTCATTACGACCACTACCTAGACCAACACAGTTTGAGGCACTACATGCGTGGATAAGAGCAGCGTATGATAGGAAGAAGGACAGATGTCAAGAAAGGGTGAAGAAATCGGTCAGGGCATTCCAAGATGCAAGGTGGGATGCATTGGAGAAAAGGTGGAGAGTGGAAACGATCGAAGGGGATAAGTTGTACCCATTGTTAGTACAAAATGGGAAAATAATAAGAATCGATGAGGACGACAGTGATCTAGATGACAGCTTGTTGGATAGGATGTTGGCAGAGAGGCCACCACCATTTAATCCAGATTCGGAAGAGGGAAAGACGACCCCAGCAGTGGCAATAGTTGATGAGAGCCAGAACCAGACTAGCATGAGAGTGGTGGGAAGGATTTCCACAGGAACGGAGGGGGCAACGGCGTCTATGATAACACAGCCTCCTGCGGGGAACACAAGATTACCGGACTCCTTGACAGTACCGGTTACCATTGGCCCTATAGTACCGGTATATGACCCAGACCGAGTGAGAGAAGGGAGCTCCGTACCGATGAGAAGGGAAGAAGGAAACAGTGAGAGTGGGAATGGGTTTGGAGTAAGAGTGGTTCATTTCCCAAGACCAATGGAGACAAGTACGCCGTTACCGGCTACTGCGGACTCTTCCTTTAGGCGAGAAGAGGAGAGACCAGAAAGACCGAGGTCTTTGCGGGAATCTAAGTCAGCTTTGAGGGAGTGGACACCAACAGTAACGAACCAAGAGGATAGGATGCAAAGAGATAGGGCACAAAATGTCTCGGAAGACAGACCAAGTTCCAGGAATATGATGGAAGGGAATAGATCACAAGGACAGAATAGTGACTGTGACGAGCGAGATGGCTCGGGTTGTCGAGACGTACTGAGGAGTGCAGTACAGGCAAGGTTGCTAGACGTAGTGAGGCTGAAAGCAGAGGTAGACGAAATGATCAGTGGGGGCCTGCCTTTGGAAAGGATAGAAATTTATGGATCAGATGAACTGCTGTTTGTAGCAAAGGATGTGACTCGAAAAGCTAGAATGGCACATGATAGATTGAAGGAATTGGCCAAAAGTTATGAGGTGGACCTGAACAAAACTAAAGCGTTGCAGGGACCACATATATTGCATTACAGTGATCAGGAGTTGGAGGAGAAAAGAATCACAGGATTAAGGACACACACCAGAGACCTGATTATAGGAATGAGAATATGGATTTTGTTGGACAAATGGGAAGAAAGGTGGTCCAAGAAGAAACTAGTAAAGAGAGCAGAAGGAGAAACGCCGCCGCCAGGAGGGGGGCGACGGGGGTTGGAAATTTTCCTTTACTGGAAGTACAGAATGGAGGGTACGTGCATGTGCCGTGGAATAGAGGTGATTTGGCTGCATTTACTAATGATTTTCCTCGGCTGAGGGAAAAACCAGTAGAGTGGTACAAACAGGTTGAGCGGTTTGTGAAAATTTCAAAAGTATTGTGGATTGATTTGAACACTTTGTTTGACATAGTGGTACCAGGAGATTTGTGGACAGCTTGTAAAGTCGCTATTGAGTGGCCGACTTCAGAACCAGAGAGAGAGGCGGTTACAAATGGTCCCTCACCACTAGTCATGAAAAAGTACGAGCAGGTGATTACATGGTTGAAACTGAAGATTTCACCTCAGGATATAGATTGGGTTAAGATAGATCGGACTGTACAGGAACCCAAGGAAACGGTGCATGAATATTATGAAAGACTTCTGCAAGCTTTTAAACAGTATAGTGGGTTAGATATCTTGGACCCCAAGGATATGGGACAGTTTGTCTCAAAGGCACCCGCGCAGGAGGTAGTTAACACAATAACGAGACCTAGGACGATGAAAGGGGGGTTTACAATTCTCATGTCCAGATTCCCCAAGCTCCAAGGATTTCACAAGGAACGCGAACGTACCAACAGATGCCCCTGTTCGAAGGTTATGATGAGGATAGCTCAGACCCTTTATCCTGACGGTGCCTGAGAGGGGAGGAAGACTGCACACTTGGAGCGGTCTTGGAGGTAGACCAGAGAGGACCTTTTGTGGAGGCAGAGATTGAGGGCAATCCTGCAACACTTTTGGTTGATACTGGAGCTACCCGGTCTACTGTAAGATCTGCAGTGGTCCCTAACCTACCCCTCTCGGGACAATCAATCCAGGTTGTTGGAGTAGCGAACAAGAAGATGAGCAGCCCATTGACAGAACCGATCCTAGTAAAGATAGGTTCTTTCCAAACTAGACATCAGTTTGTAGTGTGTGATACGAGTCCAGTTTGCCTTTTAGGGAGAGATCTGTTGTGCAAGTTGAACTGCACGATTTACTGTACACCACGGGGAGTGGAGGTCCAGACGAGAGATGACGATGCTGACTTTAAGATTGCCAATCAGCATCTGTGTATAGATCTGTACCCAATGGTGACGGTGGAAGAACTTCCATCTGATCTGAGAGACGCAGTGTCGTCTGTGGTGTGGGATTTTGCAGGAGATGAAATAGGTCTAATCAGAGGGGTTGAACCAGTGCGGATTGAGGTGAAACAGAATGTTGATTTCCCAAGAACACCTCAATACAACTTGTCGACAGAAACGATTGCAGGAATAAAACCTGTGATCGAGACTTTCATTGAGAAGGGTATTTTAAAAGAGATCAGAGGTAGTCCCTGTAATTCACCCATAATGGGACTACAGAAACCGAGCGGGAAGTACAGGATCGTGCAAGACCTGCGAAAGGTCAACACGATAGTTGTCCCTTGTTGTCCAGTGGTACCGAATCCTTCAGTAATACTGTTCCAGATCCCATGTGAAGCCGAGTGGTTTACGGTTATCGATTTGTGTCAAGCCTTCTTTTCGATACCGCTCCACGAGGAAAGCCAATTTCTTTTTGCGTTCAGGCTAGAAAATCGCGTGTTAACATGGTGTCGTATCCCTCAAGGGTATACGGAAAGTCCATCGATCTTTAACCAGATCCTGAAGAAGAACCTTGAGAGTCTCGTGTTGCCACAGAACTCGGTTCTCGTGCAATACATAGATGACTTGCTCATTGCCTCAGAAACAGAAGATGCTTGCAGAATTGACACTGTAGCACTGTTGAACCACTTAGCAGAGAACGGACATAAGGTGTCCCCGAACAAGCTGCAGTACTGTTTGAAAGAAGTACAGTACTTGGGACACAGATTAGAAAAAGGCAAGAGGAAGGTGTCACCAGATCGAATTGAGGCAATAATGAGCATGGCAGAACCCACGACACAGAGAGAAGTTAGGATGTTTCTAGGAATGGTTGGCTATTGTCGACAGTGGATTCCTAGTTTCTCCTTGAGAGCAAAGCCTCTGCAGAGGCTTACGCACAAGGATGTGAGTGATCCGGTACCATGGGACGAGGAGTGCTTGATATCATTCCTGAAACTGAGAGAGGATTTGTGCAGGGCTCCGGCATTGGGAATGCCTGATTACAACAAGGCCTTTTCATTGTTTTGTTACGAGAGGGAAGGATGTGCATTAGCAGTGTTAGCTCAGAACCATGGAGGTGTCCGTAGACCAGTTGCATACTTTTCAGCTACTTTAGATCCAGTAGCTTCTGCGTTGCCCGGATGTCTAAGATCCGTTGCTGCAACAGGTGTCAGCATTGAAAGATGTGAAAGCATTGTAATGGGACATCCATTGACTGTACATGTGCCACATTCGGTTGAGTTATTGATGACCAGGACCAAGACCCAGCACCTAACGAACAATAGGTTAACGAGGTACGAGCAAGTCATACTTGCTGCAGAGAATGTGACTCTGAAGAGGTGCTCTGTCTTGAACCCTGCGACATTGATGCCTACACCGAGCACGGATGATGAAGATTGTGTGGACCATGATTGTCTCGATGTGACCGAACTTTGCACCAAACCAAGACCTGACATTGTCGATGAGCCATTGGCTGACCCAGATGAAATTTTCTTTGTCGATGGTTCATGCTTAAGAGACAGTGTGGGGCAATTGAGAGCAGCGTTTGCTGTATGTACCATTTCAGGAGTGGTCGAGGCTGCTTGCCTAGAAGGAGTACGCTCCGCGCAGGTAGCTGAGATCATTGCCTTGACCCGTGCCTGTTTGGCCGCTGATCGAATTCGAATCACGATATACACAGACAGCCAATATGGGTTTGGCGTGGTGCATGACTTCGGGCAGTTATGGTCTCAGAGGGGATTTTTGACATCATCTGGCTCACCCATTCGTAATGGAGAATATGTAAGACAATTGTTAGAAGCATTACAGCATCCGAAAGAAATTGCTGTGGTAAAGTGTTCAGCCCATGGGAAGGGGGAGGACTTTGTATCCTTGGGTAATAACTATGCGGACGAAGTCGCCCGCTTCTGTGCAGAACAAGGATGCATATTCACAGGAAGAGAGATAGAAGAGAGCCAAGAGGGAACCGAGCTCAGCATAATGTTGACCAATGCAGACACTTGGGAAGAGCTTAAGCGATTGCAGGATGAAGTTTCAAACCAGGAGAGAGAGGGATGGATCAAAGCTGGGTGTGAGAAAGGAGACGTGGATGTGTGGGTATCAAACGATGGGAGAGCCGTGTTGCCGGAAGAATTGCTGAGTCCGATGGCTAGATTGATACATGGACAGGCACACCTGGGTAGAGACGCAATGATGAGAGTGTTCAGACAGACGTGGTATAACCCACGGTTCCGAGCAATGGCAGAAACTGTATGTCAGAGGTGTGTTACGTGTCAGCAGATGAATGCTGGAAAGAGAACGATAGTCACGTTGAGTCACATTGGAAGGTCGGGAGGGCCCTTCAATAGACTACAGTTGGACTTCGTGGAGATGCCTAGGTGCAATGGATTGAGGTACATTCTAGTGATAGTATGTGTATTCTCACGGTGGGTGGAGGCTTACCCCACACGCAGGTGTGACACTCTGACAGTGGCTAAATTACTGTTGAGGGAGCTCATCCCTAGATTCAGGATCCCGACCTCTTTGGAATCAGATAGAGGAGGGCACTTCCATAGCGAAATCATGAAGTTACTTTGTGCAGCATTGAACATTGACCAGAGACTCCACTGTAGCTACAGACCGGAGGCTTCTGGGATGGTGGAACAAGTTAATGGAACTTTGAAAGCCCGGATGGCAAAATGTGTTCTTCGACATCCCTGAAATGGCCCGACGCCTTGCCACTGGTGCTAATGAGCATGCGAAGTGTCCCAGACAGAAAGACCGGGTTGTCCCCCATGAAATATTAATGGGGAGGGCAATGAGACTGCCAGCAGTACCAGCTACAGCCTTGATAAGCATCACTGATGATTTGATTCTCGATTATTGTAAAGGACTCTCTGATGTGGTCCGTTCTGTATCCCACCAGGTGCAAGCAGCAGTGGTTCCAGCCTCGAGTGATCTGTGCCACGACTTGTGTCCCGGTGACTGGGTGCTCGTCCGGAAGCACGTGAGGAAGAGTTGCTTGGATGCCCGTTGGCGTGGCCCGTATCAGGTGATTCTGATCACGAACACAGCAGTAAAGTGTGGAGGATTGCCGAACTGGGTGCATGCTTCCCATACCCGCAGAGTTCCAGCACCCTTGGAAGAAACAGCTCCTCTCGTAAATGAAAACCCAGCGGATGTGGCAGGGCCACATGAGAGGACAAGTCAAGCTGTAAGGGTCGCTGACACAGCTGGTGGTGCACTAGAGCAAGCTGAAGGGGGTTTCCACAATTCGAACCCTGACTCAGACACCGAAGAAGGAGACGGTGCAGTGGGCGGAGAAGAGTCAAATTCAAAAGAAAGAGGAAGTAGTGCACTGGGTATAGAAGGGGAAGGCAGACGAACGAACAGAAGTGCAGAAAGTTGGCCTGAGAGACAGAGGCGACTGAACTTGAGGTTAGCACCTGAGAGAGACCTTGCTCCAGTGTCTGAAGTATCTGAAACGGAAGCAAGTGACGAAGACCAAGCACAAGACAGTCGGCGAAGGTCAAGGAGAACAAGAGTGCCTTGTCGCAGATACTCTACCCCTGAGTGGACTTACACTGTGTTTGATGCAGGGGGTGGTGAGTACGGGAAGGCTGAGGTCAGTGCAAGTGGTCTGTCGGAGCCCGAATGTGGTGGTGAAGGTGGTGCTGCGGATGCCAGGGCTCGAGATAGAAGGAACACTGACTCTCACGGTTCCGAATCCCCCGCTTCTGAGTGAAGTCCGAAACTTGCTTTTGCATCGACTCGAATTCCGGCCTTTTGGAGTCGAGCCGTTTTCACATGAAGTGCTGATTTTGCGTCTTGAACTTTTGTATCACGTTCTGGTATCGCTCAATGAGGATCTCATTGTGGATCAGTTATGAACTGTAAATAAAAGTCTAAAAGAAGAAGATAACCTAGGTCCGAGTGGAAGAAGAATAAACTTAGGGACTTTCCACAAGAAGGGGAACGAAAACTAGGGAAGTCTTTTTCTGGACTGTGTAAATAAGTTGTGATCGGAAAGGGAAAGCCCGGAGATTTCATGGTTGCTCGAGCTGGTTAAGCAAGTCACAAATAAAGGACAGAGACTTTTTCAGAGTTCTTTGCGATAACCAAGACTTTTGAGAACTTTCGAAATCATGGAGCCGGGAGATCCCAATCGTAGATCAAAGTGGATTGTAGGCATTCTTATAAGTAGTGTGATAATTTCTATAATCATAGTAGTTGTAGTCTCATATACTGGTTCGCACGAGCCAGAAGTAGAGGCAGTGACAGGGACACCGACACCTATCACACCTAGCCAGAAGGGGGTAGACAGGGCAGCTGATAGAGCTTTGCTATTAGAAGAAAGTCGTAGATTACATGTAGATTTATCAAAGGGTGATTTTAAGTTAAATGCATATGCTAAATTGTTGTATGAGTATGTTGACGTGATGGATGCGAAAAATTGTTATGTGTGTATGCAGTTGCCTACTTCAGTGGATGAGGGTATTAGGTATCACCATCTTCCACTGACTTATGGTATTTCATGTAGTCTTTTGCTTAGTTTGTTTTATGAGAGAGATCAGTTCGAGTATTTCTTTTCCAATTTCGACGCAGTGCTTCCTGAAGTCCCAGCTTACAAGCATTTGAATAAGTATGACTATTATAAGACCGAAGACAGACTGAGGAAGTACTTCATACCGAGTTTGGCATTGGATACAGCATTCGCACACAGAAACAATCTGACTTGTTTGATGTCGGATGTAGAGAGAAAGTTTGTAGATCAGGTTGAAGATAGGTATAGAAAGCTGACTGAAAACCGAGATTTAGGGCATCACAGGACAGATTGGACAGAGGAAGAACGGTTGCATAAGACCAGGGGAAGCTATGGTCCTATAGCGTTAGATAAGGAGCAGAGGGGTAAGTTGTGTATAAGGCGTTATCAGACTTACTACGAAAAGGTTCCAGTGGGACAAAGTACTTGTGATCACGTTTTCACCATGGCAGATGTGGCAAAAGATTTTCTCCAAGGTCCTGTACAAGTGATACCAACGGTGTATTATGTATGTGGGAAGAATGCTTATGTGAGGTTGCCTGCAAACTGGTATGGAACATGTTATTTGTCAATAATATTTCCAAAGATTTACCATACAGAAGACTTAAATCTTCTAGAGGGTGGAGAGCATTCAAGAACGAGAAGAGCTGCAAGTGCAGAAATCGTTGTGGGGGATATCTTTGGAGCTATGATACCTAGTCTAGGAGTAGTCTTGAATGATGTGAAAATCCGGAGGTTAGCGACGGTGGTGGATGAATTTTCGATGAACACAGCAAAGTCGTTGGTGTTGGTGGAAGGAGAGATGTTGTCGATAAGGGGAATGGTTTTGCAGAATCGCCTTGCTTTGGATGTCCTATTGGCAAAAGAGGGCGGAGTCTGTAAAATGTTGAAGGTTCAAGAGTGCTGCACTTATATACCAGACCGTAGCAAGGATCTGGAGAAATATATAAGTAACATCACTATGATCCACACAAAGATAGCGGATTTGACCGAAGAAGGGGCCTGGGAAAAGGTCGGAAAGGGTTTTGGTCAAGTGGGAGGTTGGTTTGCGAACCTAGGAAAGGGATTCCTTGGGTACTTCCTGAGACCACTCCTTATTTTGGTGGTTTGTGTGGCTGGCTTGTGGATTATGATCAAGGCCTACAAGTGGTATCGAGCAGGCCGAGTCAAGAGAGCTTTGAGGGAAAATGACATGAGATTGGCAAGACTACAGGACAATCAGTATCAAAGGCTCAAGAGCATGGAGAAATTTAGATCAGGGAAGATGGCAACAAGTTCTGCTTAGGTCGGTTCCTTCTCCGAGGGAGTAGAATGAAAAATGATGACAGGAGTCATCAAAGGGGGAACTGATGGAGCGAAATGTTCTTGTGAATTGTAGGGGTGCATCATAATCACTGATTGGCCGTACCCACATGTATTCAGACATATATTCGTTTATATCCCATTGTATACTCATGCATGTTTAGTAAAGAATGAATAGTTCACTGAGACAAAGTGAACTCCGCAGTATAATGGTGTTAGGATAATGATGTAATGTAATGCTTATTGAATTGTGTGAACATAATGCATAGAGGAATTAGTTCGTGTGTGTAATGTAATTGCAGTAGTTTAAACGTGCACCATATTAAAGTTGCACATGTAATTCATTGTTTGCATATGAATCATAATGAAAATGCTTATAGGGAAAAGTAAGATGTGTGTTTAAAAGTCATATGTAAAGGCCTGACTACATATATGTTTAGGGAAGGCCTGGTTTATTCTTATGTTAGCTTATTTTGTATGAAGAGAAAAGTTTCTCTTGGTAAGGCTCTCTGGGCACAAACGGTAGATTTAATTTGCACAGTAGAAGGTTTCTGTTGAAAATATCTTTTGTTGCAGGTGCAAGGACACATGTCTCGTTAGTAAGACTAACTCTTTGTTTTCAAAAGCTAGAGAGAGGGGAGGCATGGTACGGGGAGTGAAACGGAATGTAGGGATGATACTTTCAGCGGAGAAGGTGCCTGGGACTCAAGGTCAACGCAACCGTCCAGGATGAAGTCACCGTTTCAATGGAAAAGCACAAGAAAGAAGACCTGGCCAAGGAGGCGTGATAAAGGCGTGTACAATTGTAGTGTGGTTTTGTATTAGGGATAGTGCCCTGAGGGAGGAGGCCAGAGAAGAGGTAGGGGAGACCTGAGAGAAGGACAGAGCTGAGCTTAGGTATTATGTGATTGCACTTCTTAGGAAGTCCTCACAGCTGACACCTTTTATTCTTTCTTGCCTGGGAAATCGTTATGCAGGGATGTCACTTAGCGTTAGAGTAGGGACAGCAATTGATTGTAAGCTTGTTTAGTCCAATGAAGAGCAACTTAGAAATTGGAGCAATCATAGTCTGGTTGATCCTTCTAGAACTTTCTATTCTCCTTATCCTGAGTCGGATGAGATTCTTGCGTAGATTATTATTTGTATTAGTGCCCATCTATTTCTTTAACCTCGTGTTGAGGTGCTTGCACGTTCAGTTATTTTTGGCGATAATAAATTCTCAAACTTGAATTCGGAGTCAGTGGTCCTTTCAGATAAAATGAATGCTGATATCTAACCTGATGAGATTCTCTCCTTTACACTATTCAACAGGTAAAAAGATCTTGGCGACCAGAAGGTTCTTATAGATAATTAGATAAGAACCGGCGTTATCACAGACAATGTGACAAATGTCTTCCTTTTGGTAGTGGCAGAGCAGGTAAATGGTCTCAATAGCTTTTCTTCTCTAGACCGGGAGTATGCAACGTGTGGAGAAGCAGCTTAACCAATAGGTTTGCCTTTAGACCAAACAGTTCACTGAGATACGGTTGAGGCTTTAAGATACTGTATGAGCTTATGGTCATACAGGTATGTGACATTTTTACAGCAGTGCTTTATCGTTAAGAGAGGAGAGCTTTTTCACTATAGAATTTATGGCTCTATTGAAAGTTGGCTGGGTGAGATTTAAGGTCCAAAGAGCCCCTGCTTGAAACGTTGTTAGAGCCCGATTAATATAGTTTTGTGTCTGATTGTTTCCTGGGTCAGAGATGGCTTTCCAAATGATGCTGCTTAGTGTGGATCTTGGCTCATTTTTCAGCTTGCAACAGGTTTAACCAAATATCGAGATTCAATTAAATCATATCATAAGTTGGTCCGGCGAGCTAGAGCAGATTATATTGCTGCTAAAATCTCAAACAGTAATAATCCGTCCAAAATGATTTTTTCCCTTCTTAAGACTATGAAATGCCCCATCTCAAAAGACTCACCTATTACTTCAAATTTGCAGTGTGATGAATTGGCTGAGTACTTTGTGAACAAGGTAAAGAATATCTATAATAGCTTCTCTACGGCCACCACCAGTACCAATATAGGGGATAGGTCTGAGGATAGTGGCTGTATTACACAAAATATACTGTGCTCCTTTCCTCCTCTTTCACTGAATGAGACCGAATCTCTTTTTTTGAAAATAAAATCAGGCTCTCCAGCTGATCCTTTAAGACCAGCACAAATTCGTCTATTTCAAAATCCTGTTCTTCCAGTGGCGAGTGAACTGATCAATCTATCTTTGTCATCCGCCTCTGTTCCCTCTTCTTGGAAGCATGCTAAGGTCATACCTCTTTTAAAGAAACCATCTTTGGAACCAGCGGAGCCAGGTAATTACCGGCCCATCTCTCAGCTGCCCTTCTTGGCTAAAATCACGGAATGCCATGTTAACTGCATTCTTACCGAGTTTGTAGAGCAAAATGATATCTTGGACTCTTCACAAAATGGCTTTCGATCCCGTCATAGTACTGAGTCTGCTCTGCTGGCAGTGATTGAAGAGATTCGCAGTAGCCTGGATGCTGGTAACTCTACGGCCTTGGTTCTTTTAGATCTAAGTGCCGCTTTTGATACCGTTTCCCATGAGTTACTGTTACGGCGGCTGCAGGCGATTGGGGTCGGAGGTTTGGCTCTAGCCTGGTTTCGCTCTTTCCTGGAAGGCAGATCTTTCCAGGTTATGGTACCTCCCTACCATTCCCGGGAGCATGCTATTGGATTTGGGGTACCTCAGGGCTCGATATTGAGCCCTATGCTTTTTAATATCTACGTTCAACCCTTGGCTGTGGTAGCTAAAAGCAGAGGGTTGTCGTTGGTGTCTTATGCCGACGACACCCAATTGGTCATCACATTCTCTAAGGAGCGTCTTAATAATCTAGTTAAATTTAAAGATGATATGCAGGTGATATCGGACTGGATGACAATAAATTGCCTTCAGCTTAATGCAGGCAAGTCTGAGATACTGTTGCTTGGGAAAGATAGTGACATGTGGTCAGAACAATGGTGGCCTGACAAATTAAAACCTGCACCACTGCCTAAAGAGGCGGTCAAAAACCTAGGCTTTTGGATTGATAATGGCCTGTCTTTCGACACTCAATCTAAACTTGTTGCAGGGTCTTGTTTCGGACTCCTGAGGGGGCTAAACCCCTATTGGGGTTTTTCGACCCTAAAATTCGTCAAACCATTCTCCAGGCCACAATCTTGTCTAGGTTAGACTATGGCAATTCTCTATATTTGGGTGCCAACAAATCCTGTGTTCAGCGCCTTCAGAGAATCCAGAACGCTGCAGCCCGCGCAGTGTTGGCCCTCCCAAAATCATGCTCAGTGTCCAAACTTCTACCTAAACTACATTGGTTACCTGTAGAAAAACGAATCCAGTTTAAAACACTGTGTGTTGCCCATAAAATTATGACTCAACAAGCACCTCCGGTCCTGGCAGCTCTACTTGTGCCGTATGTTCCGAGTCGCTCTCTACGCTCAGCTAACCAGGGACTCATTTGTACCCCCGAATCTTAAGAGCGCGAGCGGGTGGTCGATCTTTCAAAGTTTTGGCAGCTAAACTCTGGAACTCCCTCCCAGTTTCCATCAGAGGGCTCCAGAACCATCTGGCTTTTCGTAAAGCCGTAAAGACCTGGCTTTTTCCGGCTTAATTTTTTCTTTCCATGTGGGCTGGGCGTTATCTATTTATTCTTTTTAAGCCACTTGTACTTTGGGTAGCGCTGGGACGCCCGTTGCTGGGGCAGCTACGCGCTGTATAAATCTAAACTAAACTAAACTAAACTTTAAACCGCATCACGACTGTTTACATTCGGTCTACAGAGGCCAAACTCCAAGCGGATTTGAGCTGGTAAGGCATGACGTGGGAGATTAAACACCCTCTGATAAGTGCCAATTATGGCATTTTCTATTATTTTATCAGCTCTCCCTCTAAGAGCATCCACGCCACATGTTATTGAAGGAACATGTTTAGCAGCCATGACTTGCAGAAGTAGTTGAAGTGACAGGCCTTTTAGAGAGTTCCTTAAGGAGCAGAATCCAGATATAAGGGAGTTGCATTTCCTTCGTATCAAGCTGCACTGCTTGTTAAAAAATCCACGTGAATCGAAGATTGCACCTAAGTACTTGTATTCTGTCACGTGGTTCAGGGCTGATCTGTTCAGATAAAACGTGGGCAGCAAGGTTCTTCTTGTGTTGACTAACATGGTCTTAGTCTTGCTGCGGATGACTTGGAGTCAAGATTTCCTGCATACATAGCTGTTGCACTGATGAGTCGTTGCAAGCCAACCTTTGTGTGACTGATCAAGACAATGGGGCCGATTCCGATCTCGGCCAGTAGGGCTCCGAATCGGATTCGGCTTAACCGGATCCGATTCGGAGCCCTATTTCCCGACCGATTCGTACACGCGTCCGGGCGAGCGAGTACGATGCAAAATCGCCGACCGACTCGTCCGGGCGTCCCAACCGCTCCGACCGACTCGTTCCCGGGTCTAACCGCACCGACCGACTCGCTCGGACTCGACTCACACCGCGCAATGGAGACGTTCCCCGGCCGGGTAAGTACGATGCGCGCCGCGAGCAGTCCGACCGAGCCGCTCACTCTGGCTCGAAAGAGCAGTCGGAGCCGGACTTTGGGGGTCCGTGTCGGACCCCCCTGTATGCGTAGCAGCGCGAGTCGCACACAGGGGGGACACATGGGTCCCCCCTACACGTGCATGTACGGCGCGACCCGCATCGACACGCACACGCTGTAGGGGGCGCCCTTGTTCGCGTCGTGCCCATTGAGTCAATGGGAGCCCGTGTACGCGTCGTACGACTGGCTCCCATTGACTTCAATGGGAGTCCGACCGAATCGAGTCCGATAGCATACGTGCGCATCGTACTCGTTCGGTCGGACTGCTAGAGTCCGATTCGGTCGGAAATCTCTCCGGGTCCGGCTCGGTCGGAGAGATTTCCGGCCCGAATCGGAATCGGCCCCAATGTCTTTGGCGTACAGCATGTGAGAGGTTCTAAAACCAGACGGTTTGGGAGAATGAAACTTGACATTGTTGAAAGTAGAAGAACGGTGCTAAGATGCATCCTTGTTTGAGGCCATTGTATGTGAAGATTTTTCTTGAAACTGATGCGCCTGAACCCAACTTCACCCTAGTCCATGTGTTAGTATAGAGTAGTTGAACGGCACTGAGGAGTTAGGGGAAAATTCCCCAATTTAGTAGTTTGGATCAAAAACTGTTATGCTGGACTGAATCAAAATTGAAATGAAAGTCCAAAAAGCACAGATGTAAATTTGGTCTATTAGCAGAGTGAGCATTAGGCTATTGGTTATTGTGCCTGTGTTCTTGACGAACCCAGTTTGATTCAACGGAATCAGTGAGTTTACCTCAACCCAAACTATTAGATAGGCCAGCAGGAGCTTGGCAAAATATTTTATCTCCTTGTCTATGAGAGTGATCAGCTGGTAGTTTGAAGGTGTTGTTTTCTTTCCAGATTTGTAGATCGGAGCTATAATTGACTCCTGCCAACTGTCAGGGATGTCCTGGTTAAGAAGGGCATGATTATACAAGGAGCACAGTTGTTTAGCCCAATACTAGGGATTCTCTTTAAAAATCTGCCGCAACGCCCAGAGACAATTATTTTTTCCACGTCTTCCGGGAGAATTGGATCGTGGGGGAGATAAGTTGGTAACTTTATTTCCTGCATCCCTTGACTTGGAGCCCCCAAACATCTGTATATGTGATGACCAGCAGACTTAGGAGATGTTCCAGGACAGGGGGCGGTGAAGGGCCGGAGGCGAGATTCACTAGTGTCCAAACCTCCCTAACATTGTTCCTCCGGGTAGCAATAAGAATTTTTTGCCAGTACCGGTCTCCCTCTGATTTAGCTGACTCCCACGTAGCTTTTTTTGTAAAAGATTCTCAACTTAGTCAGGACCGCTCTCCGTAAAGTCAAGTTTGAGCTGCTTCGCTGCAGCCGCAGGGTGTTGTTCAACTTCTTTTTAGCTGTGATGAGTTGGGCAGAGGACCTCCTGGGATAGGTCACTGCGGGAGCCTTTGGCTTCCCACTAGGGAGGCGGCCAGAAGTGACGGAAGCTAGGTCCATTGTTCCAATACGTTAGAGGTAATTTTGCGAGCAAGCACCCATTTGCTCCTTATATTGGCCTCAATCTATGCAATGCATCCTGTTGTCCAGTGCAGCCTCCTGTAGTTGATTGTGGAGCCTGTGCCATTGACCAACTGGACTGGATTGTAAATCGGCAAGTATAGATTTAACAAAATCCTCTGGGGTTGGTAGTAACTTTCCATATGAGACTGACCTTATGAAACAGGAAAAGGGACACAAGGGTATAGTCGATGATAGAGTTGGTCGTTGCCGAATGGAATAAAGGCTGGGCTGGAATATCAGGATGAATGAAACCGTTAAGGGCTCAACCCAAGGTGCTCTACCTGGTTGGCGCAGGATCGGCCCCTACTATCCTTGATCAGTGTACACGGATGAAACAAGGGAACATGCCAGATCTGATCACGAGTTTCCAGGATTTGGTTGTGTGTTACTGGCTGCAGCAGGTCATTGTTGAAATCACCTGCTATCAGGCTAAGCAGAGTAGGCTTTAGAGATGTCTAAACAGAGATGAATGCCAGTATGATGTCCATTGTTTTCTATTTCTTGGCAGGCGCGGGGTAGATATATACATTAATGATCAGCAAAGGCTGTGCTCTGACTGGGGAGTGTCCCGAGAGCTTTACGGCTTGCAAATTTGGATGGTCAATGAAAAGCGAGACCCCTGGCAGGTCGGCCTAACGTGTATTTTGACTGGCAGTTTGCTAAAGCTGATAAATGCTGGTGAATCTAATGCCTCGATGGCCCAGGTTTCCTGGAATATTGACAGATGAAAGGGCTTAGTGTAGTCTACAAAATGTGCATCTTCAAGTTAGGTTTGGCGACCCTTGATGTTCCGTGAGCAGACTGCAAAACAATCTCTAGATAGTCCGTCGGCTGGGTTGCCATTTAGTCAAGGATTCCTGTGCCTGTGGATTGCAGCACACACGGGAGCCATGCCCATTCAGAAGGTGCCTGTTGTCTTTGGCTTTATAGGTGTTTGACCTTATTGTTGCTATTTAATTGCATGTACGGGCAAGCTGTTGTGGGTACTGAGTGGCTCCATGCCCCTCTTATGACTGATATGTCCTGGGTTTTTTTGTTCAGATGAGCGGATATTTCTTGCTTGCTCCAGCATCTCAACTGGGTTGTAAAGAGCACACCATGGTTGGGGCAGATGGAGTTAAAAATTGCAGGTAAGCTTTAGCCTCATGGCGTGAGATCTCGATACCCCACTGAGCAAAAACTGATTTTTCCACCCACACCTGCTCAGCCAACAGGGAGCTGGCCCAGGTAATAGCTCTAGACTCCTCCATGCTAAAGCGTTATGACCTTAAAAAGATGACTGTGTTAGTGTCCGATGACTTGATGCACCATAGAGAAGGCATTTCTTGAGCCTTCCTTTGAGAAAGGCATCCTTTTTGCCCTGATCACACCCATTTTTTTTAACTGATACTGGTAGTAACTGAATCTGACTGCACCCTGGGCTCTGCTAACCAGGCCCAGGGTCAGGGTCAGTGCTCTGAATATAAAGATATTTGGTAATTAGGTGTAATCACAATTGGCACTGACAACCTACCTGTAAGTCCCTAGTATATGGTAGGGCATGTAGGTTTAGAGGCCCAGCAGTTTGAGGCACTAAAAGTGCACTCCTGTGTAGCCTGCTGTAATTTTAAAAGTCAGCCCTGCTTTGCAAGCTGCTTCTAAATTGAAAGTACATGCACATTCAACTTTGGATTTAAAGGTACTTCCAAAGTATTAAACTACCTTATTTTTACATATAGGTCACCCCTAAATTCTACTCTATGTGCCCCCAGGGTAGGGTGCCATGTTAAAATAAGCAGGGACACTTTAAAAGATGTGCCCTGGTGAGGGAAAAACTACCAATTTTGTGTTTTCCCCATTGAATCATTTTAGCTCCATAATCTAATATGGGAATACTGTAATACGGTGTAACTACTGACAGGAGTGAGCTAAAATAATATTTCAAGGACTTAAAAGATTGGTATGATAGATCCGACAAATTACCAGTGTTGAATGTTTCATAACTAATACAGAAAAGAAGTTATAGAACTTTATTTTTGTGGTTGGCAAAATACAGCCTTCTAGCAGCCTCTCCTGATTGGGCAGCCCTTAACAGGCTTAGTAGTACATCATGACACACAAGGAGAAACTTTGTCAGTTGTTTCCCTTTCAGCTGCATCGTCAGACTCCCTAGTGTAGAGAGCCACCCGGGCTCTCTCATACATTGTATCATGCATGCACTCCTCGGGGCGGGCTCGACCCGAGGAGATAAAATAAACGGCGAGAGACCGCTCGGGGTCTTCCCGCCAGACAGTAATTACAGTGTGGACCTGCACTTCTTCAGGCGCTGCGCAGGCCTTATCTCTGTGGCCCCGCCGTGCTACATTGGCGACGAGGCCGGTCTGAAACCCGGTGCTCAATCTCACCTCTGGCGGTGCTCGAGAAGGGGCCCGTGCCGCTCCTGTTCCCGTGGGGCGTTGCCTCCACCCTTGACACCCCTCGCCATCGGCTGCCTTGGAACGTGTGCCCGGAGACGGCGTCTGCACCGTCGTGCATCCAGGCAGCGGGAGTCTGCACGTGGTCGTCACCACCGCGCAAGAGCTGCAGCCTGCAGGGAGCCCACCCCTGCACAGGCACCTGGCTCCAAATCGAGAGGCTGAGCGTGGCCGCCGCCACCGCGCGTGTGCTGCAGCCCGCAGGGTGCCCACCCCAACACAGGCACCATGCCCTAGGCTGCCGAGAGGCCTCAACTGTCTGCATCCGGCGCCGGCCGGCACGCCCCGGTGCTTCAGAGGAGAAGCGCGTAGAGGAGAAGCTCGTGCACCGCGGCGGCTGGAGCCCGCGTGTCCCTCGAAGACTGCCAGCGGGTGAGTGCCTGAAACCCCCAGGGCCACCTCACTCACGCGCTGCTACGCGCGCATCACCTGCGCTCAGCCCAACCAGTACATGTCCACAGAAGGGAGCGCAAGGTTTCAAAGGCCCAACAGGGCGAGAAAAATAAAGTGAAAGACAGGGAAGACCAATTTGGAACATCAGGCACCAAGCTGCCTAATCAGGAGTCTGCCTCTCCCCCTACCTGCATGTGATCACAGCATACCTGCAAATAGCCTGCAGGCCAAGGCTGCCAGTGACATCTCCACGCCTGCACAGGCACAATTCGCCTGGACTGCAACAGGCCCCCAACGTAGCGCACAAGTCCCTGCAAGCTGAGACTACGCAAGCCGGCCAGCAACGTGCCGCAACGCTCACCCACAAATAGGTGACACCTCCAAGAGGAAGGGGGGAGAAAACACGTAGGGGACTGGCACACCACACCTGTGCACATACACGCCACCAACATGAGCACGCAGCCGCAAGCAGGTGCCGCACACCCGCCGGCCGATGCTGGCGATCAACAAAGGGGCGCCAACGTCCCGCCCCCAAGCCACAGCCACGCGGTTGTGGTCCCGCTGCAGCACTTCAGCAAAATTGCCGACCCAGCCACGGCGGCCCCACGGTGGAAAGTGTGGATTGGACGTTTAAACCACTATTTCAGGGGTACCAGGGAGACAGATGGCGCAGTGAAAAGATCGCTGCTCATATACTATGGTGCCGCAGAGATCTACGTTCTTTTCGAAACACTGCCCAAGACAGGAAACGATGACGACTATGAGGCGGCGGTCGCCGCGCTCGATAGACATTTTGACCCTCAGCTGAACCTTGACTTCGAGCGCTTCAAGTTCAGACAAGCGTCACAGTCCGACACGGAGTCTGTGGACATGTTCTATGCGCGGCTGCGCAGGTTGGCAAGCTCGTGCGCGTTCGCAGACCAAAGGGAAGAAATACGCGGCCCGGTCATCCAAGGGTGCCGCTCGGCGCTGCTGTGAAAACTGATCCTTCGGCAACCCGGGATCTCCCTGGATGAGATTCTCATCCTCACCAGGTCTCACGAACTTTCAGATGCCCGGGCGGGCGCAATGGAAGCTGCCCTGCAGAGGACCGCCGCTGCGCCAGCTCCGCTGAAATATATGACCATCAAGGAAGAGAGAGTCGAGGCCATACAACGGTGCCCGAGTACAGCCCGCCCTGCACCGCGGCCGTCCACAAGTGGGCCGTGCGGCAACCGCGGAGTAGAACACCCGTCAACGGCAGTGTGCGGAGCAAGGGGGAAGACGTGCTCTCGCTGCGGAAAGGTAAATCACTTTGCCAAAGTGTGTAGAAGTGGCTGGTCTCGACAGACCTTCCCCAGGCCTCAAGGAATGACGCAACGTCTACGCCAGGTATCACTCGACGATGCACAGTCACAAGAGGACGGAGCAACGCGTGGGCGCTGCCTCGCGCTTGAAGAAGATTACGATGAGGTGTTTGCCATATCCTTCGTCAGCAGGTCAGACAAACACCGAAGGCTGCCGCCGATGTGCCCTGTCGTGGTCGGAGGGTCAGCAGTTCAGGCGCTCATCAACACGGGCTCATCAGTCAATGTCATGGACTCGGAGCAGTACAAACGGTTGTCGCCACGACCCCTCTCGCACCAACCAAGGCCAGGATCTACACCTATGGAGGGACACATCCTCTACCCCTCAGAGGGATCATCAAGGCTGAAGTCACTAGTGATGGACACGTCAAGAGGGCCCGTTTCCACATCACAGAAGGGAGGAAAGGTACCCTTCTCAGTTGCCACACTGCAGAAGACCTCGGCCCGGCTTTCTTTGGTCGTCAAGTCCACGACTCTCACGCTGACGCCATCTTGCACAACTTCCCGGCGCTGTTCACAGGGCTCGGCAAGCTAAAGGGGAAGCAGTTCAAGCTCCACATTGACCCCACCGTGAGGCCGACGGCCCTAAGACACCGGAGGTTGCCGTTTAACCTCTGCCCCTAAGTAGAGGCGGAACTAAAGAAACTCGAGGACCTCGACGTCATCGAAAAGGTATCCGGCCCCACCCCATGGGTATCCCCCTTGGTCGTGGCCCCCAAGCTGAAACAGCCGGGTGCCATACGGCTGTGCGTGGACATGAGGCTCCCAAATGTGGCAGTTAAAAGGGAACGTCATCTCACCCCCACCATGGATGACATCGTGGCGGACATGAATGGTGCCAAGTGGTTCTCCAAGCTGGACCTGAATGCGGGGTACCCCCAACTGGAACTTGAGCCTGAGCGCAGGTATATCACCACTTTCTCAACCCACGTCGGCCTTCGGAGGTACAAAAGATTGAGTTTCGGGGTGTCGTCTGCAGCCGAGGTCTTCCAGAATGCCATCCAGGAAGCACTGTCCGGTCTGCAGGGCATCATAAATCTGAGTGACGACATCCTGGTGTTCTCGAACACCCTGGAAGAACATCACACCCACCTCCGAGCCACCCTCCAGCGGCTAGAAGACTGCGGACTGACCCTCCACAGGGCCAAGTGTTCCTTTTACCAAGAGTCAGTCGACTTCTTTGGCTACATCTTCACCAGAGAAGAGTTGAGAGTGGACCCCAAGAAGGCGATGGCCATCTGGGCGGCGAGCATCCCGAAATCCCCCACAGAGGTCCCCAGCTTCCTCGGCATGGCCACCTACTGTGGCAGGTTCATTCCGAAGCTGGCCTCTTTGTCAGAGCCACTCCGCGCCCTCACCCGCAGTGACCGCTAATGGGAGTGGAACGCGGCTGCCAACACGGCGTTCAATACCATCAAGACGGCCCTCATGGACAAGACGGTATATGGCCTACTTCCACCCAGGTTGACGCACAGAGTTGGTGGTGGACACAAGCCCAGTAGGTCTAGGAGCTGTACTCCTACAGGAGCATGACCGTAAGACTTGGAGGCCAGTCGCTTACGCCAGCCGGGCGCTCTCTGACACCGAGACCAGATACGCCCAGATCGAGAGGGAAGCCCTGGCCATAAAGTGGACGTGTCAGCATTTTCACCTCTATCTGTACGGACAGGAATTCCAGGTAGTGATGGACCACAAGCCACTGCTCCCACTCTACGCAGGATCCTCAAGACTGGTGCCTCCCGGATTGAAAGATGGGCCGTCAAGTTGCAGGCGTACAAATTCAAGGTTGTGTTCCGTCCAGGGGCACCTAACCCAGCAGACTACCTCTCGCGGCACCCCGAGCCGCCGGTCGCTCGAGCCTTGCCTATGGACGTAGCATACTCTGAGGCATTTGTAAAGATGGTCTCGTATGAGGCATGTCCAAAAGCAATGACATTGGAGGAGATCGGCCAAGCCGCGGACGAGACGCTTGCCAGGGTGACGGATGCCCTAATGAACAATGGGTGGACCCACTTCCTGGATGGAGCCCAGTCACTCCGGGTGGAAGAGAGCCATGCTCGGCAACAGCTCTGGCAGATCCACCATGAACTGAGCGAAGGGGAGCAGGGCGTCATCCTGAGGGGGCACGTCATCATGATTCCCAGGACACTGCAGGATTGCATCATCCAGTTAGCACATGTGGGGCACCAAGGGATGGTGAAAACCAAAGCCTGGCTACGAAACAAAGTCTGGTTCCCAGCGATGGATAATCCGAGTGGAAGACATAGTGCGCCAATGTCACTCATGCACCATCACGGGCGGGGACCCGGCACCCCAGTCATCACCGAAGAGCCATGTGAACTCCCATGGTCTAAGGTCAGCATCGACTTTGTGAGTTTTCCTGACGGGCGCCACACGCTGGTGATCGTCGACTCATTCTCCAAGTTCCCAGTGGTGGAGGTGGTGGCATCCACTGCGTTTCCGCAGGTCAAGAAAATCCTGGACAAGACATTCACCCTCCTAGGCCTGCCAATGAGATCTGGTCAGACAATGGACCCCCATTCCAAGGCCACGAGTTTCAAGAGTACATGGAAAATAAGGCGATCCGCCACAGGAAGATCACCCCTCTGTGGCCTCAAGCCAACGGGGAAGTGGAACGTTTGATGCGGACCCTTAACCGAGTTCTACGAATCACAGTGGATCAGGGTAAAGACGTCGAATCAGCACTCAACCAGTTTCTAGATGCCTACCGGCAAACGCCACACAGCACCACCAAGTGTGCCCCTGCTCACCTGCTTTTCAAAAGAGCCCCGAGAGACAGCATCCCAGCCGATCCAGCGTGGAAACCTCCTGACAGAGACAACGCAGCCACACAGGCTAGGAGGACGGTCACCAACCAGAAGGTGAGTGATGCCCGAGGAGCAAAAGAACCACAGCTGAATGTGGGTGACAGCGTTGTGGTCAAAGACAGACACCCGGGCTGGAAATTCAGAACGCCGTACGAACCGGAGCAATGGACCGTTGTCAGGGTGCAAGGGACCATGGTCACGGCAAAAAGAGGACAACAAGTGGTCACCCGGAATGTCTCATGTTTTAAGAGAGCTCATGGGCAGGACACCGGCTCAGCGGAGGCAGAAGATCTGGACGGAGCTCAGTATCACACGCCCGCCAGCTCGCCAGAACCTGTGTCCTCCCCACGAGACACCTGCAAACAGAAAGTGGAAAAGCGGCGGCTGGCGCTCGAAGACACTGCCAAGGTGCCATTATTCAAAATCCCCCGCACACCCAGATGGATGCAGTGGCCAGTTCCAACTCCCGGAGCCAGAGGTATGGTCTCCGGCTGAACCCTGCACCTAGCCAGAAGTTGAAGGACTTTATGTGCACATCCCCCTAAGCATGCAGACTGTGGTGGACGATTACTAAAGAAAAGGAGGGATGTAGAGAGCCACCCGGGCTCTCTCATTCATTGTATCATGCATGCACTCCTCGGGGCGGGCTCGACCTGAGGATATAAAATAAACGGCGAGAGACCGCTCGGGGTCTTCCCGCCAGCCAGTAATTAGTGTGGACCTGTACTTCTTTAAGCGCGGCGCAGGCCTTATCTCCGTGGCCCCGCCACGCTACACCTAGGTTCTGGATCCAGGCAGAGAAACCACTGAAGCCGCCAACCACGCTTACGGCCCGTCAAGCATCCTCGCCTGCCAACCACGAAATGTCAGCTGCTCAACTTCGCCAGTACCAGAGACGGACCAGTTTGTACACGTAAGTAAAATCCAGCATTATATATTCCTCTTCATCGTACAATGGTCAGATGGTCAGAGCAGGAGGAGCAGCTGGCGCGGCACACTACGCAGCGACCATCTTGCTCTCCCTCAAACCTATATTATTCAAATGAATATGATTTCCTGCCATACTTTTAAAGAACAAAATTAGTTTCCAAGACAAACAACAATCCTCTCATCTGACTTCAGTCTCGGGGATATGCATGGTCGCGGTTCTAGGGATAGCCAATTATGTTATAGGGTTAAAGTTTATCTGTAGAAAACAAAGCTGTGGCTTAGACTGTCTAAGAAAATAGCCTGTTATATTAGGTAGGGCATGAACGTTGTAAAGTAACCTCTAACCTGACCTGACAGATTCCTGAGGACAGTCTCACAGAGCACCCTTTGCTTCATCCCCAAGCTGACTCTCAGTCTGAGAGTCTATTTGTGTTTATCCAGCATTTTAGTGTATGTGGTTTCATAAAATCCCTGAAAGGTGGCCAGCGAAAAAGTAAGGCACATACCCCTGAGAGTCTGAGAGGGACAGTGCTGTGCTGTTATGTATGGATAGAGGCTGTATCTCAATATTAGTGTAGACTAGTAACTGCGTTCTTGTGCCAGGAGCTTGCTACACTATATGGACATGCATTATTTGAAATAGAGACATTTTCCATACGAATAAAAGTATAACAATTATTGCCTGGGAAGACATAGCAATTCCCTCTTCATTTGGCTCTGCTGTCAATTGCAGAAGGTAACTTGTCCAGTGTATATTTTACCCAGAAATTTCTATCCTCACTTAATTATCTCTCCCTTGTCTAGTTTCAGATTCTCATTCCCCTTTAAGATCTATGACACACTTCTCCTTAAATCGATAGCAGGTTGTCTACAGAAGGCATGATGCATGTGGGGAGGTTGTCAACCGTAAGCACACCATGAAGCACCACCACATTTAAGCCATGTTGCCCAGTATTATGGATTATTGAACAAAATATTCAGATAGAGCCTCGGTGAAGGTGGTAGATTCTTGCATTTGTGTTATAATTAGAGTGAAGGAGCAGGATATCAGCTTCACAATCCAGATTTAGGCTGTGGCAAAGTCAGGCGCACTGTCCTGTGTCCTAACATGCTGTTTGTCCTTAACATATGAATGAACAGTAAATGACTTTTTATTGCTCAGTTAATTAAAACTTACAGTTAAAACACTAGTTAGAGTAAAAAAATACAACAAAAAGGCCATTCAGCCGCAGGTTAAATTCATTTAGCAAACATTGATCCACACTTAAAACCAGAGCAATTAGAGTAGCATTTTGCTAAATTCATATTAATGTCTAGTCAGAAAAAGTGCTAATTGCATTTAGATGTAAAAATAGGAGCATGGGTTAGAACACTTAGAGAAAGTGCGTGGTACATGCGTTAAAACAAGTGGATGGGTGCTGAGCCGCGGGCTGGCAGCGGGTCATAGAATGAGATTCAGAGAGGGTGAAAGTGCTTGGTACATGTTGTAAAACCAGGTGATAAATGCATACCAGTGTAAGTGCAGTTAGACCATAGCTGCCAATGATTAGTAGCGTGAAAGACAAGTAATAGAAATTGCTAGCTGATATGGAGTGTGGGAGAAGGAAAAAGCTGGACGACCAGACATAAAACGCTAGGGTCATTTTATGGATGGAATGCTGCAGGAGTGGACATTATTAAGTGCCCGTGCTCCATGGTGCCAGCTCGGACAGTTATAATTCGGCCAGGGTCTTAGATTTCAGTAATTTCCAGCAGAGCAATAACTCATCTCCTTGTAGGCAGGCTATAAGTCTCTGCCTGAATGTACGAGTTCCGACTCTTATGAAGTACTATTTTAACAGCCCTCTCCTCTCTTGCAATAAGGCGGAGCAGGTGCAGATGATGGAGCGAAATGTTCTTGTGAATTGTAGGGGTGCATCATAATCACTGATAGGCCGTACCCACATGTATTCAGACATATATTCGTTTATATCCCATTGTATACTCATGCATGTTTAGTAAAGAATGAATAGTTCACTGAGACAAAGTGAACTCCGCAGTATAATGGTGTTAGGATAATGATGTAATGTAATGCTTATTGAATTGTGTGAACATAATGCATAGAGGAATTAGTTCGTGTGTGTAATGTAATTGCAGTAGTTTAAACGTGCACCATATTAAAGTTGCACATGTAATTCATTGTTTGCATATGAATCATAATGAAAATGCTTATAGGGAAAAGTAAGATGTGTGTTTAAAAGTCATATGTAAAGGCCTGACTACATATATGTTTAGGGAAGGCCTGGTTTATTCTTATGTTAGCTTATTTTGTATGAAGAGAAAAGTTTCTCTTGGTAAGGCTCTCTGGGCACAAACGGTAGATTTAATTTGCACAGTAGAAGGTTTCTGTTGAAAATATCTTTTGTTGCAGGTGCAAGGACACATGTCTCGTTAGTAAGACTAACTCTTTGTTTTCAAAAGCTAGAGAGAGGGGAGGCATGGTACGGGGAGTGAAACGGAATGTAGGGATGATACTTTCAGCGGAGAAGGTGCCTGGGACTCAAGGTCAACGCAACCGTCCAGGATGAAGTCACCGTTTCAATGGAAAAGCACAAGAAAGAAGACCTGGCCAAGGAGGCGTGATAAAGGCGTGTACAATTGTAGTGTGGTTTTGTATTAGGGATAGTGCCCTGAGGGAGGAGGCCAGAGAAGAGGTAGGGGAGACCTGAGAGAAGGACAGAGCTGAGCTTAGGTATTATGTGATTGCACTTCTTAGGAAGTCCTCACAGCTGACACCTTTTATTCTTTCTTGCCTGGGAAATCGTTATGCAGGGATGTCACTTAGCGTTAGAGTAGGGACAGCAATTGATTGTAAGCTTGTTTAGTCCAATGAAGAGCAACTTAGAAATTGGAGCAATCATAGTCTGGTTGATCCTTCTAGAACTTTCTATTCTCCTTATCCTGAGTCGGATGAGATTCTTGCGTAGATTATTATTTGTATTAGTGCCCATCTATTTCTTTAACCTCGTGTTGAGGTGCTTGCACGTTCAGTTATTTTTGGCGATAATAAATTCTCAAACTTGAATTCGGAGTCAGTGGTCCTTTCAGATAAAATGAATGCTGATATCTAACCTGATGAGATTCTCTCCTTTACACTATTCAACAGGTAAAAAGATCTTGGCGACCAGAAGGTTCTTATAGATAATTAGATAAGAACCGGCGTTATCAGTTGGTAGCAGAGGATGGTTACCTTTGATGGTAAGGGGAGATCTAGAGCAAGATAGGAGATTAAGTTGCCCCATAGAGCTCGAGTGACGCAGATCCAGAGGACCGCGGGAGAAGGATGTCGGAGGTCGTGGAAAACTGACGGAGAGTGACGGTGCGGCGGAAGTAGCAGTTCGTAGTAGAGTGAGTATGAAAAGAGTGATGTTTGGTAGATTGCGGTGTTTTATTGTTGTGTGATGTCTTGCGGAGTTGGAACGAAAGTTGTGTGATTGAGAAACGGACCGTGAGCGCGCGCGGGACCGGGAGATTTATTGTGGTGTAGAATACACCCAGAGTGAGAACGTTGACCAGAGGTTGTGGGGGTCACGAGACGTCATTGACAGACCCACTGAAGATAGGGAACACATGAGTGAGTGTATGAATAACCAACGCAGGTCGTAGGTTATTGTGTGCAGAACATCGAGTGATTGAATCCTATCGAGTGTGCTAAAGGCGATTGTCCGGTCGTTTCGCGGACAGACGGTTGCCAGATTGAGGTCAACAAGCTCAAGAGGCTGATCGGTCATTGGTAAGACCGACGGTCAGAGAGGTAATTGTTCGGTAGGACGGACATTATTTCAGAGTATGATTGGGATAGATGCGAGTGAGAACAAGTGAATTAGAAAGGAGGGGAACTGCTGCGAGCGGAGGAAAAGTGACGTCAGACAAGTGCCGCGCTGCGATAGGCCGGGTGGTGTGAGCCGCGCTGGTATTGGAGGATTGAAATCAGGAAGTAAAAGCGGACATTTTGAGTGCGAATACAAAGTTGATTCATCATGAAATGTTTTAAAGCTTTACGGGAACTTTGTAGAGGTGATAGACATGTGGTTGTTCGGGAGGGAGAGGAAGCTCCTCCCGAGGATACACCAGCACATTATATGGCAAAGAATGTAGGATTGCATACTATAATTTGGCTTGAGAATTGGCATAAAATGACAGAAGCAGAAGGAGAATTGTCGTTCCCTCGATATGGTACTTTCAGGTTAGAGGTGCTGTACCAGCTAAAGAGTGTAATGGCTTCATTACGACCACTACCTAGACCAACACAGTTTGAGGCACTACATGCGTGGATAAGAGCAGCGTATGATAGGAAGAAGGACAGATGTCAAGAAAGGGTGAAGAAATCGGTCAGGGCATTCCAAGATGCAAGGTGGGATGCATTGGAGAAAAGGTGGAGAGTGGAAACGATCGAAGGGGATAAGTTGTACCCATTGTTAGTACAAAATGGGAAAATAATAAGAATCGATGAGGACGACAGTGATCTAGATGACAGCTTGTTGGATAGGATGTTGGCAGAGAGGCCACCACCATTTAATCCAGATTCGGAAGAGGGAAAGACGACCCCAGCAGTGGCAATAGTTGATGAGAGCCAGAACCAGACTAGCATGAGAGTGGTGGGAAGGATTTCCACAGGAACGGAGGGGGCAACGGCGTCTATGATAACACAGCCTCCTGCGGGGAACACAAGATTACCGGACTCCTTGACAGTACCGGTTACCATTGGCCCTATAGTACCGGTATATGACCCAGACCGAGTGAGAGAAGGGAGCTCCGTACCGATGAGAAGGGAAGAAGGAAACAGTGAGAGTGGGAATGGGTTTGGAGTAAGAGTGGTTCATTTCCCAAGACCAATGGAGACAAGTACGCCGTTACCGGCTACTGCGGACTCTTCCTTTAGGCGAGAAGAGGAGAGACCAGAAAGACCGAGGTCTTTGCGGGAATCTAAGTCAGCTTTGAGGGAGTGGACACCAACAGTAACGAACCAAGAGGATAGGATGCAAAGAGATAGGGCACAAAATGTCTCGGAAGACAGACCAAGTTCCAGGAATATGATGGAAGGGAATAGATCACAAGGACAGAATAGTGACTGTGACGAGCGAGATGGCTCGGGTTGTCGAGACGTACTGAGGAGTGCAGTACAGGCAAGGTTGCTAGACGTAGTGAGGCTGAAAGCAGAGGTAGACGAAATGATCAGTGGGGGCCTGCCTTTGGAAAGGATAGAAATTTATGGATCAGATGAACTGCTGTTTGTAGCAAAGGATGTGACTCGAAAAGCTAGAATGGCACATGATAGATTGAAGGAATTGGCCAAAAGTTATGAGGTGGACCTGAACAAAACTAAAGCGTTGCAGGGACCACATATATTGCATTACAGTGATCAGGAGTTGGAGGAGAAAAGAATCACAGGATTAAGGACACACACCAGAGACCTGATTATAGGAATGAGAATATGGATTTTGTTGGACAAATGGGAAGAAAGGTGGTCCAAGAAGAAACTAGTAAAGAGAGCAGAAGGGGAAACGCCGCCGCCAGGAGGGGGGGCGACGGGGGTTGGAAATTTTCCTTTACTGGAAGTACAGAATGGAGGGTACGTGCATGTGCCGTGGAATAGAGGTGATTTGGCTGCATTTACTAATGATTTTCCTCGGCTGAGGGAAAAACCAGTAGAGTGGTACAAACAGGTTGAGCGGTTTGTGAAAATTTCAAAAGTATTGTGGATTGATTTGAACACTTTGTTTGACATAGTGGTACCAGGAGATTTGTGGACAGCTTGTAAAGTCGCTATTGAGTGGCCGACTTCAGAACCAGAGAGAGAGGCGGTTACAAATGGTCCCTCACCACTAGTCATGAAAAAGTACGAGCAGGTGATTACATGGTTGAAACTGAAGATTTCACCTCAGGATATAGATTGGGTTAAGATAGATCGGACTGTACAGGAACCCAAGGAAACGGTGCATGAATATTATGAAAGACTTCTGCAAGCTTTTAAACAGTATAGTGGGTTAGATATCTTGGACCCCAAGGATATGGGACAGTTTGTCTCAAAGGCACCCGCGCAGGAGGTAGTTAACACAATAACGAGACCTAGGACGATGAAAGGGGGGTTTACAATTCTCATGTCCAGATTCCCCAAGCTCCAAGGATTTCACAAGGAACGCGAACGTACCAACAGATGCCCCTGTTCGAAGGTTATGATGAGGATAGCTCAGACCCTTTATCCTGACGGTGCCTGAGAGGGGAGGAAGACTGCACACTTGGAGCGGTCTTGGAGGTAGACCAGAGAGGACCTTTTGTGGAGGCAGAGATTGAGGGCAATCCTGCAACACTTTTGGTTGATACTGGAGCTACCCGGTCTACTGTAAGATCTGCAGTGGTCCCTAACCTACCCCTCTCGGGACAATCAATCCAGGTTGTTGGAGTAGCGAACAAGAAGATGAGCAGCCCATTGACAGAACCGATCCTAGTAAAGATAGGTTCTTTCCAAACTAGACATCAGTTTGTAGTGTGTGATACGAGTCCAGTTTGCCTTTTAGGGAGAGATCTGTTGTGCAAGTTGAACTGCACGATTTACTGTACACCACGGGGAGTGGAGGTCCAGACGAGAGATGACGATGCTGACTTTAAGATTGCCAATCAGCATCTGTGTATAGATCTGTACCCAATGGTGACGGTGGAAGAACTTCCATCTGATCTGAGAGACGCAGTGTCGTCTGTGGTGTGGGATTTTGCAGGAGATGAAATAGGTCTAATCAGAGGGGTTGAACCAGTGCGGATTGAGGTGAAACAGAATGTTGATTTCCCAAGAACACCTCAATACAACTTGTCGACAGAAACGATTGCAGGAATAAAACCTGTGATCGAGACTTTCATTGAGAAGGGTATTTTAAAAGAGATCAGAGGTAGTCCCTGTAATTCACCCATAATGGGACTACAGAAACCGAGCGGGAAGTACAGGATCGTGCAAGACCTGCGAAAGGTCAACACGATAGTTGTCCCTTGTTGTCCAGTGGTACCGAATCCTTCAGTAATACTGTTCCAGATCCCATGTGAAGCCGAGTGGTTTACGGTTATCGATTTGTGTCAAGCCTTCTTTTCGATACCGCTCCACGAGGAAAGCCAATTTCTTTTTGCGTTCAGGCTAGAAAATCGCGTGTTAACATGGTGTCGTATCCCTCAAGGGTATACGGAAAGTCCATCGATCTTTAACCAGATCCTGAAGAAGAACCTTGAGAGTCTCGTGTTGCCACAGAACTCGGTTCTCGTGCAATACATAGATGACTTGCTCATTGCCTCAGAAACAGAAGATGCTTGCAGAATTGACACTGTAGCACTGTTGAACCACTTAGCAGAGAACGGACATAAGGTGTCCCCGAACAAGCTGCAGTACTGTTTGAAAGAAGTACAGTACTTGGGACACAGATTAGAAAAAGGCAAGAGGAAGGTGTCACCAGATCGAATTGAGGCAATAATGAGCATGGCAGAACCCACGACACAGAGAGAAGTTAGGATGTTTCTAGGAATGGTTGGCTATTGTCGACAGTGGATTCCTAGTTTCTCCTTGAGAGCAAAGCCTCTGCAGAGGCTTACGCACAAGGATGTGAGTGATCCGGTACCATGGGACGAGGAGTGCTTGATATCATTCCTGAAACTGAGAGAGGATTTGTGCAGGGCTCCGGCATTGGGAATGCCTGATTACAACAAGGCCTTTTCATTGTTTTGTTACGAGAGGGAAGGATGTGCATTAGCAGTGTTAGCTCAGAACCATGGAGGTGTCCGTAGACCAGTTGCATACTTTTCAGCTACTTTAGATCCAGTAGCTTCTGCGTTGCCCGGATGTCTAAGATCCGTTGCTGCAACAGGTGTCAGCATTGAAAGATGTGAAAGCATTGTAATGGGACATCCATTGACTGTACATGTGCCACATTCGGTTGAGTTATTGATGACCAGGACCAAGACCCAGCACCTAACGAACAATAGGTTAACGAGGTACGAGCAAGTCATACTTGCTGCAGAGAATGTGACTCTGAAGAGGTGCTCTGTCTTGAACCCTGCGACATTGATGCCTACACCGAGCACGGATGATGAAGATTGTGTGGACCATGATTGTCTCGATGTGACCGAACTTTGCACCAAACCAAGACCTGACATTGTCGATGAGCCATTGGCTGACCCAGATGAAATTTTCTTTGTCGATGGTTCATGCTTAAGAGACAGTGTGGGGCAATTGAGAGCAGCGTTTGCTGTATGTACCATTTCAGGAGTGGTCGAGGCTGCTTGCCTAGAAGGAGTACGCTCCGCGCAGGTAGCTGAGATCATTGCCTTGACCCGTGCCTGTTTGGCCGCTGATCGAATTCGAATCACGATATACACAGACAGCCAATATGGGTTTGGCGTGGTGCATGACTTCGGGCAGTTATGGTCTCAGAGGGGATTTTTGACATCATCTGGCTCACCCATTCGTAATGGAGAATATGTAAGACAATTGTTAGAAGCATTACAGCATCCGAAAGAAATTGCTGTGGTAAAGTGTTCAGCCCATGGGAAGGGGGAGGACTTTGTATCCTTGGGTAATAACTATGCGGACGAAGTCGCCCGCTTCTGTGCAGAACAAGGATGCATATTCACAGGAAGAGAGATAGAAGAGAGCCAAGAGGGAACCGAGCTCAGCATAATGTTGACCAATGCAGACACTTGGGAAGAGCTTAAGCGATTGCAGGATGAAGTTTCAAACCAGGAGAGAGAGGGATGGATCAAAGCTGGGTGTGAGAAAGGAGACGTGGATGTGTGGGTATCAAACGATGGGAGAGCCGTGTTGCCGGAAGAATTGCTGAGTCCGATGGCTAGATTGATACATGGACAGGCACACCTGGGTAGAGACGCAATGATGAGAGTGTTCAGACAGACGTGGTATAACCCACGGTTCCGAGCAATGGCAGAAACTGTATGTCAGAGGTGTGTTACGTGTCAGCAGATGAATGCTGGAAAGAGAACGATAGTCACGTTGAGTCACATTGGAAGGTCGGGAGGGCCCTTCAATAGACTACAGTTGGACTTCGTGGAGATGCCTAGGTGCAATGGATTGAGGTACATTCTAGTGATAGTATGTGTATTCTCACGGTGGGTGGAGGCTTACCCCACACGCAGGTGTGACACTCTGACAGTGGCTAAATTACTGTTGAGGGAGCTCATCCCTAGATTCAGGATCCCGACCTCTTTGGAATCAGATAGAGGAAGGCACTTCCATAGCGAAATCATGAAGTTACTTTGTGCAGCATTGAACATTGACCAGAGACTCCACTGTAGCTACAGACCGGAGGCTTCTGGGATGGTGGAACAAGTTAATGGAACTTTGAAAGCCCGGATGGCAAAATGTGTTCTTCGACATCCCTGAAATGGCCCGACGCCTTGCCACTGGTGCTAATGAGCATGCGAAGTGTCCCAGACAGAAAGACCGGGTTGTCCCCCATGAAATATTAATGGGGAGGGCAATGAGACTGCCAGCAGTACCAGCTACAGCCTTGATAAGCATCACTGATGATTTGATTCTCGATTATTGTAAAGGACTCTCTGATGTGGTCCGTTCTGTATCCCACCAGGTGCAAGCAGCAGTGGTTCCAGCCTCGAGTGATCTGTGCCACGACTTGTGTCCCGGTGACTGGGTGCTCGTCCGGAAGCACGTGAGGAAGAGTTGCTTGGATGCCCGTTGGCGTGGCCCGTATCAGGTGATTCTGATCACGAACACAGCAGTAAAGTGTGGAGGATTGCCGAACTGGGTGCATGCTTCCCATACCCGCAGAGTTCCAGCACCCTTGGAAGAAACAGCTCCTCTCGTAAATGAAAACCCAGCGGATGTGGCAGGGCCACATGAGAGGACAAGTCAAGCTGTAAGGGTCGCTGACACAGCTGGTGGTGCACTAGAGCAAGCTGAAGGGGGTTTCCACAATTCGAACCCTGACTCAGACACCGAAGAAGGAGACGGTGCAGTGGGCGGAGAAGAGTCAAATTCAAAAGAAAGAGGAAGTAGTGCACTGGGTATAGAAGGGGAAGGCAGACGAACGAACAGAAGTGCAGAAAGTTGGCCTGAGAGACAGAGGCGACTGAACTTGAGGTTAGCACCTGAGAGAGACCTTGCTCCAGTGTCTGAAGTATCTGAAACGGAAGCAAGTGACGAAGACCAAGCACAAGACAGTCGGCGAAGGTCAAGGAGAACAAGAGTGCCTTGTCGCAGATACTCTACCCCTGAGTGGACTTACACTGTGTTTGATGCAGGGGGTGGTGAGTACGGGAAGGCTGAGGTCAGTGCAAGTGGTCTGTCGGAGCCCGAATGTGGTGGTGAAGGTGGTGCTGCGGATGCCAGGGCTCGAGATAGAAGGAACACTGACTCTCACGGTTCCGAATCCCCCGCTTCTGAGTGAAGTCCGAAACTTGCTTTTGCATCGACTCGAATTCCGGCCTTTTGGAGTCGAGCCGTTTTCACATGAAGTGCTGATTTTGCGTCTTGAACTTTTGTATCACGTTCTGGTATCGCTCAATGAGGATCTCATTGTGGATCAGTTATGAACTGTAAATAAAAGTCTAAAAGAAGAAGATAACCTAGGTCCGAGTGGAAGAAGAATAAACTTAGGGACTTTCCACAAGAAGGGGAACGAAAACTAGGGAAGTCTTTTTCTGGACTGTGTAAATAAGTTGTGATCGGAAAGGGAAAGCCCGGAGATTTCATGGTTGCTCGAGCTGGTTAAGCAAGTCACAAATAAAGGACAGAGACTTTTTCAGAGTTCTTTGCGATAACCAAGACTTTTGAGAACTTTCGAAATCATGGAGCCGGGAGATCCCAATCGTAGATCAAAGTGGATTGTAGGCATTCTTATAAGTAGTGTGATAATTTCTATAATCATAGTAGTTGTAGTCTCATATACTGGTTCGCACGAGCCAGAAGTAGAGGCAGTGACAGGGACACCGACACCTATCACACCTAGCCAGAAGGGGGTAGACAGGGCAGCTGATAGAGCTTTGCTATTAGAAGAAAGTCGTAGATTACATGTAGATTTATCAAAGGGTGATTTTAAGTTAAATGCATATGCTAAATTGTTGTATGAGTATGTTGACGTGATGGATGCGAAAAATTGTTATGTGTGTATGCAGTTGCCTACTTCAGTGGATGAGGGTATTAGGTATCACCATCTTCCACTGACTTATGGTATTTCATGTAGTCTTTTGCTTAGTTTGTTTTATGAGAGAGATCAGTTCGAGTATTTCTTTTCCAATTTCGACGCAGTGCTTCCTGAAGTCCCAGCTTACAAGCATTTGAATAAGTATGACTATTATAAGACCGAAGACAGACTGAGGAAGTACTTCATACCGAGTTTGGCATTGGATACAGCATTCGCACACAGAAACAATCTGACTTGTTTGATGTCGGATGTAGAGAGAAAGTTTGTAGATCAGGTTGAAGATAGGTATAGAAAGCTGACTGAAAACCGAGATTTAGGGCATCACAGGACAGATTGGACAGAGGAAGAACGGTTGCATAAGACCAGGGGAAGCTATGGTCCTATAGCGTTAGATAAGGAGCAGAGGGGTAAGTTGTGTATAAGGCGTTATCAGACTTACTACGAAAAGGTTCCAGTGGGACAAAGTACTTGTGATCACGTTTTCACCATGGCAGATGTGGCAAAAGATTTTCTCCAAGGTCCTGTACAAGTGATACCAACGGTGTATTATGTATGTGGGAAGAATGCTTATGTGAGGTTGCCTGCAAACTGGTATGGAACATGTTATTTGTCAATAATATTTCCAAAGATTTACCATACAGAAGACTTAAATCTTCTAGAGGGTGGAGAGCATTCAAGAACGAGAAGAGCTGCAAGTGCAGAAATCGTTGTGGGGGATATCTTTGGAGCTATGATACCTAGTCTAGGAGTAGTCTTGAATGATGTGAAAATCCGGAGGTTAGCGACGGTGGTGGATGAATTTTCGATGAACACAGCAAAGTCGTTGGTGTTGGTGGAAGGAGAGATGTTGTCGATAAGGGGAATGGTTTTGCAGAATCGCCTTGCTTTGGATGTCCTATTGGCAAAAGAGGGCGGAGTCTGTAAAATGTTGAAGGTTCAAGAGTGCTGCACTTATATACCAGACCGTAGCAAGGATCTGGAGAAATATATAAGTAACATCACTATGATCCACACAAAGATAGCGGATTTGACCGAAGAAGGGGCCTGGGAAAAGGTCGGAAAGGGTTTTGGTCAAGTGGGAGGTTGGTTTGCGAACCTAGGAAAGGGATTCCTTGGGTACTTCCTGAGACCACTCCTTATTTTGGTGGTTTGTGTGGCTGGCTTGTGGATTATGATCAAGGCCTACAAGTGGTATCGAGCAGGCCGAGTCAAGAGAGCTTTGAGGGAAAATGACATGAGATTGGCAAGACTACAGGACAATCAGTATCAAAGGCTCAAGAGCATGGAGAAATTTAGATCAGGGAAGATGGCAACAAGTTCTGCTTAGGTCGGTTCCTTCTCCGAGGGAGTAGAATGAAAAATGATGACAGGAGTCATCAAAGGGGGAACTGATGGAGCGAAATGTTCTTGTGAATTGTAGGGGTGCATCATAATCACTGATTGGCCGTACCCACATGTATTCAGACATATATTCGTTTATATCCCATTGTATACTCATGCATGTTTAGTAAAGAATGAATAGTTCACTGAGACAAAGTGAACTCCGCAGTATAATGGTGTTAGGATAATGATGTAATGTAATGCTTATTGAATTGTGTGAACATAATGCATAGAGGAATTAGTTCGTGTGTGTAATGTAATTGCAGTAGTTTAAACGTGCACCATATTAAAGTTGCACATGTAATTCATTGTTTGCATATGAATCATAATGAAAATGCTTATAGGGAAAAGTAAGATGTGTGTTTAAAAGTCATATGTAAAGGCCTGACTACATATATGTTTAGGGAAGGCCTGGTTTATTCTTATGTTAGCTTATTTTGTATGAAGAGAAAAGTTTCTCTTGGTAAGGCTCTCTGGGCACAAACGGTAGATTTAATTTGCACAGTAGAAGGTTTCTGTTGAAAATATCTTTTGTTGCAGGTGCAAGGACACATGTCTCGTTAGTAAGACTAACTCTTTGTTTTCAAAAGCTAGAGAGAGGGGAGGCATGGTACGGGGAGTGAAACGGAATGTAGGGATGATACTTTCAGCGGAGAAGGTGCCTGGGACTCAAGGTCAACGCAACCGTCCAGGATGAAGTCACCGTTTCAATGGAAAAGCACAAGAAAGAAGACCTGGCCAAGGAGGCGTGATAAAGGCGTGTACAATTGTAGTGTGGTTTTGTATTAGGGATAGTGCCCTGAGGGAGGAGGCCAGAGAAGAGGTAGGGGAGACCTGAGAGAAGGACAGAGCTGAGCTTAGGTATTATGTGATTGCACTTCTTAGGAAGTCCTCACAGCTGACACCTTTTATTCTTTCTTGCCTGGGAAATCGTTATGCAGGGATGTCACTTAGCGTTAGAGTAGGGACAGCAATTGATTGTAAGCTTGTTTAGTCCAATGAAGAGCAACTTAGAAATTGGAGCAATCATAGTCTGGTTGATCCTTCTAGAACTTTCTATTCTCCTTATCCTGAGTCGGATGAGATTCTTGCGTAGATTATTATTTGTATTAGTGCCCATCTATTTCTTTAACCTCGTGTTGAGGTGCTTGCACGTTCAGTTATTTTTGGCGATAATAAATTCTCAAACTTGAATTCGGAGTCAGTGGTCCTTTCAGATAAAATGAATGCTGATATCTAACCTGATGAGATTCTCTCCTTTACACTATTCAACAGGTAAAAAGATCTTGGCGACCAGAAGGTTCTTATAGATAATTAGATAAGAACCGGCGTTATCACAGACAATGTGACAAATGTCTTCCTTTTGGTAGTGGCAGAGCAGGTAAATGGTCTCAATAGCTTTTCTTCTCTAGACCGGGAGTATGCAACGTGTGGAGAAGCAGCTTAACCAATAGGTTTGCCTTTAGACCAAACAGTTCACTGAGATACGGTTGAGGCTTTAAGATACTGTATGAGCTTATGGTCATACAGGTATGTGACATTTTTACAGCAGTGCTTTATCGTTAAGAGAGGAGAGCTTTTTCACTATAGAATTTATGGCTCTATTGAAAGTTGGCTGGGTGAGATTTAAGGTCCAAAGAGCCCCTGCTTGAAACGTTGTTAGAGCCCGATTAATATAGTTTTGTGTCTGATTGTTTCCTGGGTCAGAGATGGCTTTCCAAATGATGCTGCTTAGTGTGGATCTTGGCTCATTTTTCAGCTTGCAACAGGTTTAACCAAATATCGAGATTCAATTAAATCATATCATAAGTTGGTCCGGCGAGCTAGAGCAGATTATATTGCTGCTAAAATCTCAAACAGTAATAATCCGTCCAAAATGATTTTTTCCCTTCTTAAGACTATGAAATGCCCCATCTCAAAAGACTCACCTATTACTTCAAATTTGCAGTGTGATGAATTGGCTGAGTACTTTGTGAACAAGGTAAAGAATATCTATAATAGCTTCTCTACGGCCACCACCAGTACCAATATAGGGGATAGGTCTGAGGATAGTGGCTGTATTACACAAAATATACTGTGCTCCTTTCCTCCTCTTTCACTGAATGAGACCGAATCTCTTTTTTTGAAAATAAAATCAGGCTCTCCAGCTGATCCTTTAAGACCAGCACAAATTCGTCTATTTCAAAATCCTGTTCTTCCAGTGGCGAGTGAACTGATCAATCTATCTTTGTCATCCGCCTCTGTTCCCTCTTCTTGGAAGCATGCTAAGGTCATACCTCTTTTAAAGAAACCATCTTTGGAACCAGCGGAGCCAGGTAATTACCGGCCCATCTCTCAGCTGCCCTTCTTGGCTAAAATCACGGAATGCCATGTTAACTGCATTCTTACCGAGTTTGTAGAGCAAAATGATATCTTGGACTCTTCACAAAATGGCTTTCGATCCCGTCATAGTACTGAGTCTGCTCTGCTGGCAGTGATTGAAGAGATTCGCAGTAGCCTGGATGCTGGTAACTCTACGGCCTTGGTTCTTTTAGATCTAAGTGCCGCTTTTGATACCGTTTCCCATGAGTTACTGTTACGGCGGCTGCAGGCGATTGGGGTCGGAGGTTTGGCTCTAGCCTGGTTTCGCTCTTTCCTGGAAGGCAGATCTTTCCAGGTTATGGTACCTCCCTACCATTCCCGGGAGCATGCTATTGGATTTGGGGTACCTCAGGGCTCGATATTGAGCCCTATGCTTTTTAATATCTACGTTCAACCCTTGGCTGTGGTAGCTAAAAGCAGAGGGTTGTCGTTGGTGTCTTATGCCGACGACACCCAATTGGTCATCACATTCTCTAAGGAGCGTCTTAATAATCTAGTTAAATTTAAAGATGATATGCAGGTGATATCGGACTGGATGACAATAAATTGCCTTCAGCTTAATGCAGGCAAGTCTGAGATACTGTTGCTTGGGAAAGATAGTGACATGTGGTCAGAACAATGGTGGCCTGACAAATTAAAACCTGCACCACTGCCTAAAGAGGCGGTCAAAAACCTAGGCTTTTGGATTGATAATGGCCTGTCTTTCGACACTCAATCTAAACTTGTTGCAGGGTCTTGTTTCGGACTCCTGAGGGGGCTAAACCCCTATTGGGGTTTTTCGACCCTAAAATTCGTCAAACCATTCTCCAGGCCACAATCTTGTCTAGGTTAGACTATGGCAATTCTCTATATTTGGGTGCCAACAAATCCTGTGTTCAGCGCCTTCAGAGAATCCAGAACGCTGCAGCCCGCGCAGTGTTGGCCCTCCCAAAATCATGCTCAGTGTCCAAACTTCTACCTAAACTACATTGGTTACCTGTAGAAAAACGAATCCAGTTTAAAACACTGTGTGTTGCCCATAAAATTATGACTCAACAAGCACCTCCGGTCCTGGCAGCTCTACTTGTGCCGTATGTTCCGAGTCGCTCTCTACGCTCAGCTAACCAGGGACTCATTTGTACCCCCGAATCTTAAGAGCGCGAGCGGGTGGTCGATCTTTCAAAGTTTTGGCAGCTAAACTCTGGAACTCCCTCCCAGTTTCCATCAGAGGGCTCCAGAACCATCTGGCTTTTCGTAAAGCCGTAAAGACCTGGCTTTTCCCGGCTTAATTTTTTTCTTTCCATGTGGGCTGGGCGTTATCTATTTATTCTTTTTAAGCCACTTGTACTTTGGGTAGCGCTGGGACGCCCCGTTGCTGGGGCAGCTACGCGCTGTATAAATCTAAACTAAACTAAACTAAACTTTAAACCGCATCACGACTGTTTACATTCGGTCTACAGAGGCCAAACTCCAAGCGGATTTGAGCTGGTAAGGCATGACGTGGGAGATTAAACACCCTCTGATAAGTGCCAATTATGGCATTTTCTATTATTTTATCAGCTCTCCCTCTAAGAGCATCCACGCCACATGTTATTGAAGGAACATGTTTAGCAGCCATGACTTGCAGAAGTAGTTGAAGTGACAGGCCTTTTAGAGAGTTCCTTAAGGAGCAGAATCCAGATATAAGGGAGTTGCATTTCCTTCGTATCAAGCTGCACTGCTTGTTAAAAAATCCACGTGAATCGAAGATTGCACCTAAGTACTTGTATTCTGTCACGTGGTTCAGGGCTGATCTGTTCAGATAAAACGTGGGCAGCAAGGTTCTTCTTGTGTTGACTAACATGGTCTTAGTCTTGCTGCGGATGACTTGGAGTCAAGATTTCCTGCATACATAGCTGTTGCACTGATGAGTCGTTGCAAGCCAACCTTTGTGTGACTGATCAAGACAATGGGGCCGATTCCGATCTCGGCCAGTAGGGCTCCGAATCGGATTCGGCTTAACCGGATCCGATTCGGAGCCCTATTTCCCGACCGATTCGTACACGCGTCCGGGCGAGCGAGTACGATGCAAAATCGCCGACCGACTCGTCCGGGCGTCCCAACCGCTCCGACCGACTCGTTCCCGGGTCTAACCGCACCGACCGACTCGCTCGGACTCGACTCACACCGCGCAATGGAGACGTTCCCCGGCCGGGTAAGTACGATGCGCGCCGCGAGCAGTCCGACCGAGCCGCTCACTCCGGCTCGAAAGAGCAGTCGGAGCCGGACTTTGGGGGTCCGTGTCGGACCCCCCTGTATGCGTAGCAGCGCGAGTCGCACACAGGGGGGACACATGGGTCCCCCCTACACGTGCATGTACGGCGCGACCCGCATCGACACGCACACGCTGTAGGGGGCGCCCTTGTTCGCGTCGTGCCCATTGAGTCAATGGGAGCCCGTGTACGCGTCGTACGACTGGCTCCCATTGACTTCAATGGGAGTCCGACCGAATCGAGTCCGATAGCATACGTGCGCATCGTACTCGTTCGGTCGGACTGCTAGAGTCCGATTCGGTCGGAAATCTCTCCGGGTCCGGCTCGGTCGGAGAGATTTCCGGCCCGAATCGGAATCGGCCCCAATGTCTTTGGCGTACAGCATGTGAGAGGTTCTAAAACCAGACGGTTTGGGAGGATGAAACTTGACATTGTTGAAAGTAGAAGAACGGTGCTAAGATGCATCCTTGTTTGAGGCCATTGTATGTGAAGATTTTTCTTGAAACTGATGCGCCTGAACCCAACTTCACCCTAGTCCATGTGTTAGTATAGAGTAGTTGAACGGCACTGAGGAGTTAGGGGAAAATTCCCCAATTTAGTAGTTTGGATCAAAAACTGTTATGCTGGACTGAATCAAAATTGAAATGAAAGTCCAAAAAGCACAGATGTAAATTTGGTCTATTAGCAGAGTGAGCATTAGGCTATTGGTTATTGTGCCTGTGTTCTTGACGAACCCAGTTTGATTCAACGGAATCAGTGAGTTTACCTCAACCCAAACTATTAGATAGGCCAGCAGGAGCTTGGCAAAATATTTTATCTCCTTGTCTATGAGAGTGATCAGCTGGTAGTTTGAAGGTGTTGTTTTCTTTCCAGATTTGTAGATCGGAGCTATAATTGACTCCTGCCAACTGTCAGGGATGTCCTGGTTAAGAAGGGCATGATTATACAAGGAGCACAGTTGTTTAGCCCAATACTAGGGATTCTCTTTAAAAATCGTCGCAACGCCCAGAGACAATTATTTTTTCCACGTCTTCCGGGAGAATTGGATCGTGGGGGAGATAAGTTGGTAACTTTATTTCCTGCATCCCTTGACTTGGAGCCCCCAAACATCTGTATATGTGATGACCAGCAGACTTAGGAGATGTTCCAGGACAGGGGGGCGGTGAAGGGCCGGAGGCGAGATTCACTAGCGTCCAAACCTCCCTAACATTGTTCCTCCGGGTAGCAATAAGAATTTTTTGCCAGTACCGGTCTCCCTCTGATTTAGCTGACTCCCACGTAGCTTTTTTTGTAAAAGATTCTCAACTTAGTCAGGACCGCTCTCCGTAAAGTCAAGTTTGAGCTGCTTCGCTGCAGCCGCAGGGTGTTGTTCAACTTCTTTTAGCTGTGATGAGTTGGGCAGAGGACCTCCTGGGATAGGTCACTGCGGGAGCCTTTGGCTTCCCACTAGGGAGGCGGCCAGAAGTGACGGAAGCTAGGTCCATTGTTCCAATACGTTAGAGGTAATTTTGCGAGCAAGCACCCATTTGCTCCTTATATTGGCCTCAATATATGCAATGCATCCTGTTGTCCAGTGCAGCCTCCTGTAGTTGATTGTGGAGCCTGTGCCATTGACCAACTGGACTGGATTGTAAATCGGCAAGTATAGATTTAACAAAATCCTCTGGGGTTGGTAGTAACTTTCCAGATGAGACTGACCTTATGAAACAGGAAAAGGGACACAAGGGTATAGTCGATGATAGAGTTGGTCGTTGCCGAATGGAATAAAGGCTGGGCTGGAATATCAGGATGAATGAAACCGTTAAGGGCTCAACCCAAGGTGCTCTACCTGGTTGGCGCAGGATCGGCCCCTACTATCCTTGATCAGTGTACACGGATGAAACAAGGGAACATGCCAGATCTGATCACGAGTTTCCAAGATTTGGTTGTGTGTTACTGGCTGCAGCAGGTCATTGTTGAAATCACCTGCTATCAGGCTAAGCAGAGTAGGCTTTAGAGATGTCTAAACAGAGATGAATGCCAGTATGATGTCCATTGTTTTCTATTTCTTGGCAGGCGCGGGGTAGATATATACATTAATGATCAGCAAAGGCTGTGCTCTGACTGGGGAGTGTCCCGAGAGCTTTACGGCTTGCAAATTTGGATGGTCAATGAAAAGCGAGACCCCTGGCAGGTCGGCCTAACGTGTATTTTGACTGGCAGTTTGCTAAAGCTGATAAATGCTGGTGAATCTAATGCCTCGATGGCCCAGGTTTCCTGGAATATTGACAGATGAAAGGGCTTAGTGTAGTCTACAAAATGTGCATCTTCAAGTTAGGTTTGGCGACCCTTGATGTTCCGTGAGCAGACTGCAAAACAATCTCTAGATAGTCCGTCGGCTGGGTTGCCATTTAGTCAAGGATTCCTGTGCCTGTGGATTGCAGCACACACGGGAGCCATGCCCATTCAGAAGGTGCCTGTTGTCTTTGGCTTTATAGGTGTTTGACCTTATTGTTGCTATTTAATTGCATGTACGGGCAAGCTGTTGTGGGTACTGAGTGGCTCCATGCCCCTCTTATGACTGATATGTCCTGGGTTTTTTTGTTCAGATGAGCGGATATTTCTTGCTTGCTCCAGCATCTCAACTGGGTTGTAAAGAGCACACCATGGTTGGGGCAGATGGAGTTAAAAATTGCAGGTAAGCTTTAGCCTCATGGCGTGAGATCTCGATACCCCACTGAGCAAAAACTGATTTTTCCACCCACACCTGCTCAGCCAACAGGGAGCTGGCCCAGGTAATAGCTCTAGACTCCTCCATGCTAAAGCGTTATGACCTTAAAAAGATGACTGTGTTAGTGTCCGATGACTTGATGCACCATAGAGAAGGCATTTCTTGAGCCTTCCTTTGAGAAAGGCATCCTTTTTGCCCTGATCACACCCATTTTTTTTAACTGATACTGGTAGTAACTGAATCTGACTGCACCCTGGGCTCTGCTAACCAGGCCCAGGGTCAGGGTCAGTGCTCTGAATAAAAAGATATTTGGTAATTAGGTGTAATCACAATTGGCACTGACAACCTACCTGTAAGTCCCTAGTATATGGTAGGGCATGTAGGTTTAGAGGCCCAGCAGTTTGAGGCACTAAAAGTGCACTCCTGTGTAGCCTGCTGTAATTTTAAAAGTCAGCCCTGCTTTGCAAGCTGCTTCTAAATTGAAAGTACATGCACATTCAACTTTGGATTTAAAGGTACTTCCAAAGTATTAAACTACCTTATTTTTACATATAGGTCACCCCTAAATTCTACTCTATGTGCCCCCAGGGTAGGGTGCCATGTTAAAATAAGCAGGGACACTTTAAAAGATGTGCCCTGGTGAGGGAAAAACTACCAATTTTGTGTTTTCCCCATTGAATCATTTTAGCTCCATAATCTAATATGGGAATACTGTAATACGGTGTAACTACTGACAGGAGTGAGCTAAAATAATATTTCAAGGACTTAAAAGATTGGTATGATAGATCCGACAAATTACCAGTGTTGAATGTTTCATAACTAATACAGAAAAGAAGTTATAGAACTTTATTTTTGTGGTTGGCAAAATACAGCCTTCTAGCAGCCTCTCCTGATTGGGCAGCCCTTAACAGGCTTAGTAGTACATCATGACACACAAGGAGAAGTCTCCTTGGATCATTATCGAGATATGGATATTAAATAGTACAATTTGAGTACTGGATTGATGCACATGGCAGCCACGGATGCTAGTAATATAGGGATATCTCGTCCCATTAATATATGTGGCAACTACATTTATATGAAATATTGGATTTGCCATGAGAAAGTCAGTGATATACATCACACACAAAATATGTGTTGGCTGGCTACAGTATCACTTTTGGATGTATTACAAGACTGAGAATAAGACTGGATACGGTATCACCTTGGATGTGTTGCAAGATTGAAAATAAAGTGAAGAGCATATCTAAACAGCTCTTGTGGCAATTTGTATATTGGACATTTGCTCAGGACGGTGCAGAGACAGAATATCGATTGAAAAATATCAACTTGCAGAAATATCGAGTTGCAAATATCATGGGTCAGAAATATCAACATACAGATTATCGTAGTCAAGAATATTGATTTTAGGTAAGTAATATCGATGTTAAAAATATCGAAGTATTTAATATCGTTTGCAAAAATATAGTTGTTAAAAGTATTGTTTGTTTATTAATCTTATGTATTTTAGTATTTATTTTATATGTATGTGTTGTATGTTTTTTTGTATAAGAATTGTTTGTATTTTGAACATATGTGTTAAATGTTTTTTATTTGAATTTTGCGTTTTCAGTTCCATAGAGGGTTCTGGGTTTATAGGGGAATAGGGTGGGAAGTAATTTAATTATATAATATTTATTAATATTTGTTTAATTGAGATGTTATAGTGTTAAATATGTAAAGTAATTTATTATTAATTAATTAATAATTGTTTAATAAGTAATTTATATTAATTAATTGGTAATTAATGATGGTTATTGTGTAATTAATTTTAGGTGTGTGTTGTGGTGTTTATAGGTGTTAAAGGTGGGAAGTAATTTATTTTTCATTGATGAATTAATAATTTGATGTTAATTAATTTTAATTAATTAATTGGTAATTAATTATGGTAATTCTGTAATTAATTTTAGCTGTTTGTTTTGGTGTTTATAGGAGTAAAGGATGCGAAGTAATTTGTATTTAATTAATTAATATATAGTTAATAAATTTTAATTATTTGATATGTATTTTGGTTAATTGTTTATTTTTTTGGTCTGGTGTTTTTACTTTTAAACGGGTAAAGGGTGGCTATTAAATACATTTTAATTACTTAGGGGCCCATTACGATGGCGGGCGGAAGCACAACCGCTGTGCTGGCGGATGCAAAAACCACCAGTTACCGCCGGCACGCAGCAGTCCACACGCCCGCCCAATTACGATGCGAAAAGTAGGCCAAACACCGCCGGCAAGCCAGCAACACCGTCCGCCATCAAAGTGCGCCCGCACACGTAGCGGCGCAGCACAACTGACACACACCGTCCGACGAAACACGTCCCGCCCGGCGCATAAATTACGATGCCGCAAACAAACGGCTCCCACGGCAAAGAGACACCGCACGTGAAAGAGAGGCGGAAACACGGACGCAGAGCACGGACAACGAAGAAGCGGCACCCCGGGCATGAATCCAGCACTGCAGGCCCTTCCCATGCTTCTGCTGATGCACCACCAAGGACGCAACGTACCGCGGAGACGCAGGTAGGCACACACACAACAAGTGCACGCAAACAGCGCACACAGTGCAAGGGCGGAAAAAGCGGACAACCCCCCACCAGCGCGTGCACACTACACATCCACCATTGCATCCACATATGACACACAGGCCAAATCCTAACATCGCGGAACACATGTGTACACACCACCTGGGACTAGGAACCAACCACCCCGTCACGGCCCCAAAGCGCCGATGACGCCGCCACACATGCGCACAACGCAGAGGCCAACCGCAGCGCCATGCATGCGTCGCACACAGACACAGGGACACAACCAAGCTGCACACACATCAGCCCCACCCCGAACGCACATGACACGTGACAGGCCTGCCACAGACATGTCCCCAACGCCCAATTCACGGACAACACCCAACGCCACACAACCGACGCACACATGTCAGTGAAGTCACGCAACAGCAGGACACACCCCAGTGTAACAAACATGGCGAAGCACACAGCGGCGGCAACACCAACTAGGAGAAGCAGGGCCCCTTCGGGAAGAGGAACGCCAGTACCACACTGAAAAACCCATACCACCCTGCACATATGAACAAGACACATGAAACGGAACACCAAAGAGCCCGGTGACCGACAACAGGTGGCCCAAGAATTACATCCACACACAAGGCCCAACGCAGAGCGGAAAGGCAGCCTGCCGCCCACACAAGGGAGAGCAGACAGCACTGAATGACCTTCCATTCCAACACCGAAACCACAGCCCTACGACAGAAGCCGGTGAATACAGCCATTGTCCAAGAATAGACCAACACAGGCATGCCGAGGAGACCGACCACACGGCAGATAGCGCATATCACAGAAGCACACAACGGACGGGGAAGAAAGAAGAAAACACTCCCCCATGTCGGCCACATGCAAGTTAATTGGAAGGAGTCACACAGCACTGACCTTGAACTGTCTGAGAAGCATGTGGGAAGAGGGCCCGTGTCCTCCAAACAAGCCAACAGAACACAAGTCCTGTCTCCCCACGACTACACAGAGCTCACAGCAACCCCGGAGTGTGCACATTGCAGACTGCACACACAGCCGGAGCACGCCACCACAACGCACCGCTGCGAAATGGCAACCGCAACACACCTACCCAACTACGCCGAAGAGCTCAAGCTGTACCAAACCAGCACGATACATACATTGGGATGCGATCTCCTGTCCCTGCTGAACGTAAGTTACCGACTGACTTACCGCATCACATTGTTCAGCTGCGTCATGCCCGTCTTCTACTGTCGGAGGTGTCCCTACCAGCATCCCGTCGAGATATGCCTCTCCAACCCGGCATGTCTGAAGGCGGACCTGCTACCACTACTCCTCCCTCTGGACGCACACGACAGGGCCTGCTCTGCCTATGGGGGCATGGCGTATGTGGCCAACATCGCACGCGCACTGAAATGGAACCACTGTGCCTCCACACGACGGATCATCGAGAACAGCTACATCGAATGTCACCCAGCATGCCCCATCATGGTCCTCCAAGGGACAACCTACGAACAACACCTTGACAGCCACCATCCGCTTCATTGGCTGGCAAACATGTACACCACCAATGACATGGAAGCCCTGCTGGACGGCATCGCATACCTGACAACCTGTAAATACGTCGGACCACAACGCAGGTTCCCCGAGTGACCTATGAAGTCCAACCCCGCACCCATGCTCAGCTTCCGCACGGACTGGCCAGTCACCACCACAACAGCCATACCAAACGACCGGCAACTGTAACCACACCATCAACGACATCGCCATGACATCGGATATGACCGGGACATGCACACTGTTCCCCATCACATCCAGGAACACCGCATGCATCGTGGGAGGCAGTGGCATGGGCTCTGTGCATCGCACCCACATGGACGGAACTGCACGAACAACCAGGACACGACATGGATCCAGCGCACATGGACACACACACCGCTCAGTGGACATGAATAGGTCGCCTGGAGTCTGTGGGTGCTGCACCCCTCCCACCCCCGCCCCGGGAATCCCATACCAGGACCTTTGCATGGACGACAAGTGCATACAACAACAACACGACCCCAGTGACTGTGACATGTCCAGTAACCACCACAGTGCAACAACAAGTGGCACGCCGCTGCATGCACGCAAGCACATGCCCTGATGTCATCTCACATGCACGCGTGCATGAGGAACAACCGCAGCAAACCTGTCACATGGAACTGAGATGGACTGTGCCCATGATGCCGAGCGGTCTGGTAGGCTACATGTATACCGTCTGTGTCAAAGTCCGCAGCTCCGCAGCTATACGTAAATGTACATTAGCACAGCCTTGGCCAAGCAGATGTAACCCCACACCCTATCCCATTTGTAATCATGCTCAGTATATCCTCAATATGTATTCCGCTGCCAGTAGTGTCCACTATACTGCATCACAGAGGACAGAAGACTCAATATAATGTTTGAAACCAGAACTGTCTCCGCTGACTCATTTCACAAGTACGAATGAGAGAGGATGAGAGTATGTGAAGTACACGGCAGTCGTGACATGACCATGTAGTCCACTGGTATTGGATGTCAACGCAAATGAGTAGCACTACTGTGGAAGACACACATGTGTCGTGTGAAGTCGTATGGACGCAGTGCTCAGGTGGGTGGGTGCGACGGGTAGATGCGCACATGCCAAGTTGGAGCACGCCGTGTTGGGAGGGCTCATGAACAGTACACCACCGCTTCCCTGGGCATTGTGAGAGGACACCTGTCGGGGGAGTGAACACGTGTGTGCACAGCAGCCGGGCACACGTACAAAGCGGTACCAGGCGCACCTCAGCCCACCCTCTGTGGACGAGCTGGATCCTGTTGTGCGCCCGCCATGCCCCTTGACAAGGCACACACAGCCCCAGTCGACCAGGTGTAACCCCAACATAGTCAATCCGCACAGGCGATACAGGGCACGGGATGGCAGTGGAGCATGGTGTGTGAGAGGTCTCCTCGCGCTCCTCCTGGTCATATCACGCAGGCAATAGAACCTCAACGTCCAGCATGGCAAAAAGTCAAATGGAAGTGTAGGGGGGACGCACCACAGCACGAGCAGCACTGACGTCACGGGAGGTGGCTCGCACCATCCCATCCATTGCCCATCATACCAACCACGACACATGCCATTGCGACTAAGTGCAAGCGCGTGCGCCACCACCCTGAGCCCTCCCCAGAGAGGCCAAAGAGTGAATGTGTGGGCCATCAGCCACAGACGGACGCGGCATGGCCGCAAGGGCAGCCACAGCCACTGGGTGTCGCAGGTGGCGGATCCGGAAGGCGAAGACTGTGATGCATAGTCCATGCAGGCCGGGTCTCCATTTGGGGCACCACGCAGGTGGACGGCGTCCCGCCACACATCATACCCTGAGACAGCCCACTCGTGCAACTGGACCCACACATACACTCCTTGCCCTCTCTGGTGCAAGCTTGGGGCTGCCTGTGCAAGCGCTAGCCTCGCAGGTGAGCATGCATATTGGGGGGCGAGGGGAGGACATGAGGGCTGGGGCGAAGATGACTGTATCACTGTCAGTTAGTACAAGGGATGACCCAGATGTGGAAAGGAAGAGACGTGTCCCGTGTGTACTGCAACTAGTCGCCAATCCAACTACCCCCCATGTCCGGAATGTAAGCCCGCACCTAGGCCCGCCCATCCGCCACATCGAACATACCACCAGCACGACAACCTTCCCATTCGAAACACTGACTGGGGGTGGCGACCAGTGAACAATCATGTGTAGCCTACCCACGCGTACATGTGGGCCCTCCATGATCCATGTCACCTGCGGCAAAGACATGACATGCGCAATGAGGGAAGTGAGGAGAGCTGTCCACCCCACGCGCAGAAGGTGCATCAGCTCCACAGACCCAGCAGCGAGTCCAGCAGGGGTCACATGTGCAGGGGCAGCTGTGCCTGGTGTGAAGGCACATGCATATAGACAGCACATCGACCAATGTGTAGTCTGCCCACATCCACAGTCCATCATCATGCGGACATAGGAATTGAACACAGGGCAACACATCTTAGCTGGTGCACCCACCGTGACCAACAATGCGCAATCATCGATGTACCCGCCCTGTGCATGGCCCCCCCCCAACGGAGGCACATCCAGTGCCACCATCCCACACACACAAGCCTTCCACGGAACATGCTGTGTCCAATGGTCAGTACAGAGTCAGCGCCCATCTGGTGGATCCTGAACAGGAGACACATGCACACACATGCCAGCTCCCACTATGTACGACTGCCACCTGGCACGTGCAATGTAACCTCTCACCTGTGACGTGTGACTGCAAGCACACAGCCGTCTTGGCATGGGGCTGTCAATGTGGACACCAGTCAATGTTTCGGGAGCTGTGATCCGTACAGTGCTGTACATAGGGTGCAGTGCTGACACCTACTACTGTCTCATATCCCCTCGTGCCACAGGTCCCACTTGTATTGGCCGCTCAGCCCGTGCCCACATCGTCGTCGTCGTGTGCCATACTCATCCAGCCTCGGAAGCAGTACCATGCTCAGCAGACACTCATGTTGCCGTGGCGTTGCCGCTTGACGAATATGCAGTCAGTCCCCATCAGCACGCCCCGCAAGTCATTGGGGCCTAGATCCCCATGTGCATGCACATGGCAGTGGTATGTCTCACTTGCCATTGCCATTGTTGGGAGACCTGTGTAAGTGTATTGTGGCCGTGCCGTCCCAGCTTGACAGCTGGGCTGTGGCTCATGTGCTTGCTCAGTCATGTCAGTGATGTGTATGCGAAATTGCTATGTGCCGTGTTGCTTTGACATGTGTCCTCTGCCATTTAACCCAGGCGGAGACCGAACATTGACCGCCCATACCAATTGCTGGCGGACATGGACGATACAGAGGTAATCAGGAAGTTTCGGCTGGACAGGCCAACTCTGCATCGACTGTGTGCCATGTTAGAGCCCCATCTCCGTCCCCGCAGGGTGTATCCGACTGCTGTCACCCCCACGGCTAAGGTGATGGCCGCCATGCATTTCTTCACCACTGGGTCATTCCAGCACACAGTGGGCAGTGGAGGAGGGATGTCCCAGCCCATGTTCAGCAAGGTGCTGAGGGATGTACTGGCAGCCATGATGCTGTACCGGAACAGGTACATCAGATTCCCCAGGGCTCGTGAATTGGCGGCAGTGAAGGGTGCATTCTATGCCCTTGGCAGAATCCCACACGTCGTGGGAGCCATTGACTGCACTCATGTTGGCCTTGTTCCACCACAGGCCACTGAGCACCTGTACCGCAACAGGAAGCACACGCACTCCCTGAATGTGCAAGTGGTGTGCCTTGCGGACATGGTGATCACCCACGTGTGTGCAAAGTTTCCAGGCTCGGCCCATGACGCACACATAATGCGCAACAGCATCTTGCCACGACTGATGGCCAATCTGCAACAGGATCGTGGCTGTATTGTCGGTGAGTATGTGGAGTGGTGTAGCGTGCTGGTTGTGCGATGCTGTCCCCTGTCCAGTTGGAATAGCAACGGTTCTCTGTGTCCCTCACACCCAGGTGACTCTGCGTATCCGAATGGGGCATGGCTGCTCAGTCCATTGAGGAATCCTCGCACCCCAGCAGACGATCGATACAATGAGGCACATGGGAGGACCAGACGTGTGGTCGAGCGTACCTTTGGCCTCCTCAAGTCCAGGTTCAGGTGCCTGGACCGCACCGGGGGTGCACTGGCGTACTCCCCACAGAAGGTGTGCCAGATAGTGGTGGCGTGCTGCATGCTGCACAATCTGGCCATTCGGAAGCAGATCCCCCTCATTGTGGATGACGGAGATCAACCAGGGCCCCAGCCCGCAGACCAGGACAGCTCGAGTGAGGTGGACAGCGGAGAGGAGGAAGCTGGGAATGTGCGCCAGCAGCTCATCGCCCGCTACTTCACTTGACGGTGAGTGTCCATGTACGACGGATGATGTGTCTGTATCTATGCAGGTGTGTGTGTGCTGTGTCAGGGTGGCCGTATGTTCACTGCGTGCAGTGTGTCAACGCTCCATGGCCAGGGTAGTATGCCACTGTTGGTGGCTGTGGCATTGTGCCCTATTGCTCTGTGCGATGTGTGTACATTGCTTGTAGTTGTTGACATGTACTGTGTGATGGGTGTGTGACACACTCATTGAATGTGCTCCTGTTCTGTCTCCCACCCCTAGGTCCCTACAGGCCCTCCGGATTCCATTTCCATGCCACGCATCAGGTGCCTTTCCGCCCAAGGTGGCCGTTGTATTCCGTACAATAAAGACACAGGGCACAAACAGCAGTTAGTGAAAAAGGTGCATTTATTACAAACTGTGACATGTGATTGTGTGTAAGGTGATGACAAAAGTGGTGCGTGCAGTGACAATGAGCTGTCGGTCATGGCTGCGTGATGATCAGGGTGTACCCACTGGTTCTATGTCCATAGTCCAACACACACATGCCATCCAGATGGCTGTGTGGAGTGGGATCGTAGAGCAAGTCAATGCAGTGGCTGGTCAAGGAAGGCTGGCGGAAGGCTGGCTGGCTGCCTCACTTGCGACTGGAGCGTGCGAAGTCCTCCCGGGAGATCTGTTTCCTCTTCGGACGGCCCCTTCCACGTTTGGGAGGGGGTGTGTGGTGGCGACCTGCTGGTGGTGGGTGAGGTGTGCTCACTGGCTGTGGACGCAGGGAAGTGGACACTGCTGCCCGAGCCTGCGCCCTAGCAGGTGGTGGCGGAGGTGGTGTTGCTGGCCTTGCCTGTGACCCCACCGCCACCACCAGCTGGCCCATGAGGTCCACGAGTTGGTCCATACGGGACACGAATTGGCCCATATGGGCGTCCATGGACCTCAGCACCCCCAGCACCTCCCGTGTGTCAGTAGCAGACCTGGCCCATTGTCCTTGGGCCTCTTCATAGGCCCCAAGGACTCTGTCCATTTGAGGCAGGGCATGGCTCCCAGGGGAGGCTGGCGTTTCCCTGACCCTGCTCCTCCTACCAGTCCTGCTGCCACCGGCCTGCCCACTAGCCACATTGCTCACCACGGTCCTCGCTGTGGCTCCCAGGGTGGATCCAGTCGGCCGGGCCACCACCTGCGCTGGGGCTGGTGCCAGCGAAGACGTGGTGGTGGTGGAGGCGGTGGTGGTCGGTGCGGCGATGGTGGCGGTTGCGGCAGTGGTAGTGGCCGCAATGACCGTGGGTGTGGCCGCAACGACAGTGGCAGCAGGGGACTGGGACTGTTCAGCATCCCTGGATGATGGGTTGGTGGGTAGGAGGGTCCTGGGGAGCGGCTGGGCCCTGCCACGCCAGATGGGCCAGCTTGGTGGTCCGTGTCCGAAGAGGTGGACAGATCCTCCAGATCCGTGTGTCCTCGTTGGGGGCTTGTAGGCTGGCTGTGCTGGCTGCTGTCTCCATCCCCAGCGTCCAGCAGTTCGTCACCTGTGGAGAGAATGAGATTTGTTATTGTGTTGCACCTGGCGAAGTATGTATTAGTCGTCTGACATTGGCAGTTCGTGCAATCTCGTACATGGGTTTCCCGGAGGCGAGTGTGTGGCTGTGGCATCTGTAGGTGTGTGTGCTAGGCAATGGGACTGTGTGCTGTGCACATGTGGCATGGGACGGATTGGCCATGCCGATGGGTGTGTTGCTTTGCCCCTACTCATTGTGACTCTGGTGTATGCGGGCTCCTGGCCCATCCTGGGTCTGGTTTGTACTTTGCTTTTGGAGTTCAAATGGAACGCTTAGGAACGCATATGGCAACATGGGGGCCATGCCCCAGATTCGCATTTGGGAGGGTATATGCTTTTGGGGTACATGCTGTGAGCCATGGGTGCCGAACGTGACATGTGTTGTGGCAGCATGACAGTGCATGGTCTGAGGTGTGTGCATGCCTGACATGCCCTGCATATTTGCTGTCTGTTGTGGTTACTGGACATGGCATTGGACGCATCGTTATGAGTGAGTGATAGTTGTGTGCCAGCCAACGTATTGCAGTTGTCCCATCTCCTTGGTGTGCGTGCTGCCCTGTGCCATGTGCATCACTGCAGTGCTCGGGGGGTGTGGCCCATGTTGTGTGTTGTTGCTCACAGTGTGTCGTGCGCTTAATTGACTTCTGGCACATGGTTGGTCATGGGCATGTGTCTTAGCGTGACTGCTGTATGTGTGGCAGCTGTGCGGATGACATGCCTTTCATGAGACTGGGGCTGACGGATGGGATGGATGGTATGTTGTATGTGCATGGTGTGTCTGTGTGTTTGATGGGTTCAGTGGTGTTCATGTGCATTTCTGTTGTTCCGCTCTGTTGCGTCTAGTGTTGTTTGTCTTACATAGGCGTAGTTGTGGGGTGTGTGGTTGACAGGCAGTAGGGGCTACATGGACAGGACTTCAATGGTGTTTCGGTTGTGTGTGATGAGTTGCACAGTGGCTGCCGTGTGGGACTATATTCAGTGTGGCTTGTGCATGCAGACGTGGCTCCTTGGGTGTTGCTATGTCTGTGATGGGTCATGTGGGGTGTGAGTCTGCTGTTCATGTCCGTGTGCACATTGTTCACTTGTTCGTGACGGTGGGCGGTGCTGCGTGTCCGTGTGCTACGTGACATGTCCCATGTGTTGGTGGTGTTATGGTCCTCATGCCTCCAGTAATCCAGCCCTGTCCAGTTTCCCACCTGCAAGTTGTTCGTGCGTGCACTGTACTGGATGCCACATGGCTCTTAGCGGGGGTGCTCCATGTTGCAGGTCTGTGGGGGTGGGGGGGTGTAGTGGGTCGTGGGGGTGGCTGTACACCCACTGACACCGATTGCTGTGGACCGTGATGTCTGCCTTTCGGCTGTCGTTGTGCACTGCGGTGGCTGACACGTGGGTGTGGGGTGTGGGGGATGCTCCTCCTTGCTGTGCTGTGGGACTGGGGCCTGGTGTGTGTTGTACTTGGGCTGACCACCGTCCCACCCACTGCACTTTGTGTTCCTGCCACTTACCTGTTACTTGTCGGTTGGTGCAGCTGTGCCTGACACATGGGTGTGGGGAGTGCTCCACCTTGCTGGTCTGTGGGAGTGGGGGCCTGGTGGGTGTTGTACTTCAGCTGTCCACCGTCCCACCCACTGCACTTTGTGTTCCTGCCACTTACCTGTTACTTGTCGGTTAGTGCAGCTGTGGCGGACACATGGGTGTGGTGGGTGCTCGTTGTGGCGCTTCTGGCATATTTGGGGACCTGTTGGTGGTTACGTGGCTGGCTTAGTGTACACATGTCCCCACGCATCTTACAGTTGTTCGGTTTGGCCTGTGTGTGGTAGTGTCTGTTGCATGTGCGTGTGATGTGTTGTGTATTGTGTGCTGGACATGGGGGTGTTTGTCCCTGGGAGCTGTGGCATGGTGGTTGCGCATGTGTGTACATAGCGGTGTGCTGGTATACATTAGTTTGTACTTACCAGCCTCCACTCCCCTGCTAATCCGGCGAGGATCTCCGGATGGATTACGACTCGCACCTTCTCCTCCCACGCTTTGAAGGTCTTAAAGAGCGCGGGATTCCCTC
>CAWUFW010023528.1:0-70000 GCA_963921515.1 Calotriton arnoldi
TGATCCACCATATAAATCACTATAAAGGGTACACAAATAGCTTAGCAAATCTCACCTGGGCCTTCTCAGGTCCTGGGAGCTATCCAAAGATATGTACCATGTGACTTTAAACTTGATATCAGAATTGTATTGAAGTGGCTAGCACAGAAGGCATCAGAAAGCCATACCTTCAAGGAAATCACATTTGCACCACACATATGAATCTAAAAAGGCCATTAAGGGAGCATATTTGTGTTTTCTATATTATTAGTGTTATAGTCTTTTAGAGCAGACTTCTACAGAACAGCCTGGGTGTTTAAGAAGTGCTGTAGAGTATCAACATGTTTGGGAGAAAACAGACTTGGGTGGGGCTCCTCATGCGTTCAGGTTTTCTTTTTGTGCTGAGGCACCCGCTTTGGTAGCGCTCTAAATGGATAAAAAAAGGGAGGTGAGAGTAACTTGAAATAACAAAGGAAACCATAAAATATTTAACTGCTTTGAGTGGTTTAAATAAACTCTTGAGAAAATATACATGCTGCAAGAAAAACCAAAACTGTTTTTCTAAATATTTCTCATTTACCAGCCGTTACACCTTGGAGCATCCCATTTTATGTACTGACAGTGATTTATTTGTATTTTAGGTCACAGTCGATTAGCTATGTACATCTTAAACAGTCAGTCTCCCCAAGAAAAGCTGCAACATGCCAAAGATGGTCATCCCTTACAATAACTAAGAATAAATGCTAAAAAACGGACTGAAGGTAGTGTAAAGTTCAAATAATTTATTTGTGTTCACACAGTGCAAGAAAATGTATTGAAAATAGGAATTTAATACAACTTGTATTTTATTGATGATACACGTCTGTTATTCATTTAGAAAGCTAAAAAATAAACATTCATCAAAAACAAAGAGTATTTAATGGCATTAATATTTGTATCATAGTAATATATTTAATAAATTACAATTTATTTTCATACAAAACTAATATGAAGGAAATACAATGTATTTTCTGCAAAAACAATAACTCTATAGTGACTGTTTCATTTAGTATGATTTTTAAATACCTAAAACTTTCTGTGCAGTTGCAAATCAGTGGAACTTTAATACCCTAACGATTATGTTACACCTGGCTGCAGAATACCTCGCTAATCGGTATATGGGAGACGTTTTCTGGAATATTCATTTGGTGCTATACCGGTAAATCAGATACGGGAGAATGAAATGTGCTTCCCGAAGGCCACCCACTGCAGAAGAGTTAACAGAGGTAAAGGCAATGAAATCAGTTGTAAAAATTAACAAGATCCTTTGTGATCCTCCTTTAGAGCAGGCTGGGGTTGCTTTATCATTCTAGAATGTCTATTTACAGTCTCAAGTTTAGGCTGAATATCCAGAAAAGGATGTCCCACCTCTAGTAGTGTTGTACGAACCTTGCACGACCACTGAGCTATTCAGCTTGACTTAGCCTTTAGGTCGGTGCTTGTTCATATCATGATCATCACATAGTCAGTCATCTGGTATTAGTCAACTTTTTGGATGGAACACAAAGTCTGCAGTGGCGAAATCTTACAGCAAGTTCGGAAAGTATCTGACTCTAAGCTTTCTTGCACAGATCAACAAAACCATGCTGGTCTGCCTGTAGTCCTATACTGTATCAACAAAGCATAAATTGGAGGAACAGTGGAGGTAGGTGGGCAATAAACTGCAATTTGTTGATCATTTCCATTTAACATCAATTAACAAAAATAGCTAGTACCACAGCAAAATGATTCCCTACTTCATTTATCTATACAGAGGGATATACACTGCAAAAGCTTTACACATAAAGCAACTTTTATCCTTTACAGTAGCTTCCTAAAGGGAGCAAATGAAAATAAAAGAATTGTTACAATAAATACCGATTTACTCCACAATTTCTGAAGTTCTGGCTGTTATTCGCATGTCCCAAATATAGGCATTAAGCTGTCGCCATTCGTGCCTCACCCAGAAAGTCATATGTTATTTCTGCAATGTCAAAAGCTTCATGCACACCTTCTGGGGACAATAGCGAGAAGAGAGAGCCCTGTTTTTCATGATTTTTCCGAAGAAAGTCCGCAATCGCCTTCCAGCGAGAAGCTTCAGAATCTTCTTCTGCCCATTTCAGTCCAGGAAGGAAGGTGGCGACAAGCCCAGGGTATGCAGAGTCATGATACGCCTGGATGAACATAGACTTCAGGAATTCTTTGTCTCTCTGAAAAGAACAAGAAAAGTCAATACAAATTCGAATCCCAGACCCAGGGATCAGTGAGAACGCATTCACGCCAAAACCCTTTTAAAAGATTAAGTTACCCACATGTAAAAAGATCTCTCCCATTACTATTGTAAATTAGGCACAACTATTTTAAATCTCACCCAGTCTCCAAAAGGATGAGGAAAAGGCAGAATAAAGAGATTTTAAATTTAAAAAAAGGTGCTCTGCTTATGAACTTGCCAGAATGACGTCCCCACACAACTGTCTTGGTACTGTGACGATTCACTGGCACTATCTGCTACTATCCTGCAGTTCCATCCTAAATATAAAGAACGTCATATAAAAAAGGTTAGAATGCAGAGTTTTGTACATAAAAGACAGTGACCTTTGATTTCTCTGCTTCTTCCGGCCATATTAGGTTAATATATATATCCCTTTGTGTGCTGGTAGACACAAACTATATATAAATATATATATATATATATATATATATATATATATATATATATATATATATATATATATATATATATATATATACCTGGCGCTAAAAACTGGTCGCTATTGATGGTGACCAGTGCAAACACATGCCATAACCTGCACCACCATCCATGTTGTTGTTTTGATACCACAGGTGAGGGACCGTCATGAGACCGATGTGCTGAAGAAGGAAGACCGAAATTGCCCTCCCCATACCAGAACAACATTACAGCTGCACCCATCATATGAAACCACAACAGACAACCAGATTTGCGTTTTGAGAATGTAACCATTCTCTGGCCATATTTATTACACTCCATAAACACGACATTAAAATTACAAAAATTCATACAGTTTAATACAGCAAAGTTTTTACTAGTACATCTGATCTCCTGCTCGCATATTCTCACACTCCCTTAGGAGTCATGATTGACCACCTCTCGGTTCCTAATGGCATCGTTTACAAGGCGAACTCTCCACTCCCTCAAGATAGAGGGAGCTAGGGCCAGCAAGACAGCTGGACCCCAAAAAGAATCATGCCAGAGCAACCCAGTAAAGGGACACCCCCTTGCACCCAATCGGGGGGGGGATGAGCCTGGGAAACTGGGTCATACCTTGGTCCCCTGGCGCAGCCACCATCCCACCCCCCACTCCCACGGGGTGTATCATGGGGTACCCCCTAGGGCCAGGGACAATTGCTGTAGCGGATGCCCCCAGCCCTTCTCCAATGACCGTGTCACCCCTGCCCCGGGGTATTCAGAAACCAACAACATCTTGAATACGCCTGCACTTAGATCTGTGATGCCCCACGTTGGTAACCCGTTTTGTGGTCAAAACATGGCTCCTTAACCGCCACAGGAATGGTTGGTTCCCCGACCAACCATGACTCCCCCAAATATGACCACCTAGCAACATGAGAAAATGCTGCATCACAAAAGAAAGCAATCAACTTTTCACAAAGAGCTCGTTACCCTGGGCAGACAAATGGACCCCGTCCCTGTGAAAACATGATGTGGTTGCATATGGGAATCCCTTAGCCAACCCAGGCGATTCCCGCTAGCAGATCCTTGAACGGGGTCCTTCAGCGCCCTGTCGCCAAATGATTACCGCCGATCCGCAGAATGATGGGTGCCGGGAGCGCTAGCCCCAGGGTTGCAATCTTGTTGTCGACACCACGTAAACCTTCCAGATGAAGACCGCCCCAGTGAAATTGAAGACCTGCAGCTGCTGTCCGCTTGGATAAACGACTCCGGCTGAATGTTGACAGTGCGCACTGCACGAAGGTAAGACCAATAACCCACCTACTAGCGGTAGCCATGTGCCCTAATGCAAATAAAGAGGAAGGAAAAATTATTGTTACTTCAGTGGGCCAGAGAGAAGCTCCTGTGCCTATAACATATTGAGCTGCACATAGCGTTTGCAGCATTCCGACTTCCTCCTGCCAATCCTCTTAACTGCTTCTGTGTTTAGGCCTGCTCCCACTGCAGATGTTGCTGCACCTATCCTCAAGGAATGTGTGCTGAGGGTGCCCTGGATGACCACTGCCATGAGGACTTTTCGCATAACATGGGCAAACTGGTATTTATTCCAAGGAAACACCTATAGCAGGGACTAGTAGTGAAGCTGATGCCACCCTCGGACGCTTCTGCGAGTATGCATAAGTCGCCTTAACTGGACATCCCAGAAAAACGCCCGCTCACCCGAGAATCACTTGATCCCCTTTTTCACCTTGGTCTGTTGTTGAGCGTGGAATGATGACTACCAGAGTGTCCCTTTAAGCATAAAATATTACTGAGTACAAATACCGCCGAGGATGTCCTGGTTGGACCCCAACCCAATTACAGAATAAGGGGGGGGGGGTGGTTCGCTGACAACAAAGTTACTGCATCCCCCGCCTAACCTACCCAGTCCAAGACCCCCAAGATCTTGTCCAGCTTACCAACATCTATCGGGCACCTTTTGTCCGGGGTGTACCTTTCCAACCTCTGCACTTGGTCACCTGAGCAAAGGGGGCGGTATCCGAATAAATTTATTCTGGAAAGCCTTTAAAAGACTTCAAGTGTGGGATGCTCCCCGGGCACCCATTAAGGGGTTTCATAATAAGCTGGTGCAACCAAAAAACAGGTCTGCCCGCTTTCCCTACGCTAACCTACTTGGGAAGCATCACAGAATATTAACCTGCAGATCTCTGCATTCTTTTGGGCGGTATAGTATAATGCTGTGGCTCGCGTAGTGAGAAGCAATGCCGAAAAAACATTTCGCATATTTGTGTGGGAACCTTGTATTCGGCTGTTACCTGGGGATGCTGTCGGCTTTCTAGTGTTGTGGAAAAGTAAACAATGTTTTAGACAAACATATTCCTACTGCAGAATCCTCCAGTCTTTGAAAACCTGCTGAGGGTCCACATTGAGGTCCCTAATGGAAAGGCATTGTCATAATTTATTTCGCATTTTTCAATGGCTCAGGCCATGACATGTCTATTATCTTGGCAATAGTCAGTGGGAACCTTACCCCATGAGTTTGAGTTGGAACTTCAAAGATGTGGGTAAGAGAGTTATCACTCTATAATAAGGTGCTCACTAACAACACACCTAGCCACTTGGCCCCTAGCTGTCACTGTAAATGATCCACAACTGGCATAACATGCGTATCTGTAAAATTGCATGTTCACGTAAAGAGTATCTTGGCGTTGAATAACAGATATTCATTGTTATCCAATGTAATGCTCCTCCTTTTATCGCCCACGGAAGTATGAAAAGGCTGAATGAAACCCAACAGGTATTGAACCTGAGGCCATGAGGTCAAACACATGGCCCTATAGTGAAAATCTTTAGCTCATTAAGCCACCTGATCTGTCTGTGTTAGTCATTTGTTTAGGGCAATGGACCATACTTATGGAGAAAGAACTCTGGTATGAATATGTTCAGGCCTCATTAATTGCTAATTCGGTCAGTTGCAAGATCTGGCAAAAAACATCTCCGCCATGTTTGTGAGATAGCATTTTTAGTTCAGTGGGCACAAGGAAAGCTACTTGAGCGCTGCCTGTCTAACTGGCCCCCAAGTTGCACAGCAGTTGGTGGAAGGGTCAAAGGCATATTAATCCTAGTCACATAATAAATTTAAAAGAATCACTTAGCGTATTCTCATCAGCTAGATCTGTCGCCATCCACCAACGATGTTCGCACAGGGCATGCTACGCATTACTAATGGTTGTGCCTAAAAAAAAAAAAAAAAGAACACAAGCATGTGACTATGGGCCATTAAATGCTCATTCTCCTGTTGAAATAAGAATACCACTTTGTCCTTTTTTACATGGGGGAAGACCACAAGCCCATGTAACCATATAAAAAACTGGCAATGCTATATAAGATCACGCCTCTTAACCCGACCCTCTGGCCCCCCCTAATCCTGGCCCCGTCACAAAGTTCTAAGTACTTGCGCTGCACTTTATTTTTCCCATTTAAACCGTAGTCGTCGCATGCACCAGATCCTGCTGTAGGTGGGGAGATGTGACCCACAAATTTACAACAATACCCACATCTGATTTACCTTGGAGAGGATTATGCCACTAAGAGATTTCTTGGAGTCTCTGCAGTACATGCATACTCCCTCGTACCCATCTCACTGGTACCGTGCACAGTACAAGTTACGCCCAGATGTCTGCAGCAGGTACGCCATCCAACTCCTAAATTATGCGGGGCAGATTTACGAGCCCCTTGCGCCGCTTTTGCGCTGCTGTTGCGTCACAGCGGCAGCGTAAACCATGCGCCACGTTGCGCCCTATTTACAACGTGACGCATCTAGCGAGATGCGTCACGTTGTAAAGCCCTGCGCCACATGAAACCTGCGTCAGGTTTCATGTGGGCGTTCCGGCGCAGGGAGGGGCGTTCCGGCACACTAAAGCCTTGGAAAAGTGCCTGAGTGAAATCTACAAGATTCCACTCAGTCACTTTTCCGACGCCGCTGCGTCAATACCTTGCGCCTGCTTGAAGCAGGCGTAAGGCGTGACGCAGCATGTTGGAGATAGGCCGGGTTGGAACAGTGCTGGAGTTGCGTCGCACCCGCGACACGACTCTCGCACTGCGCCAACCTTACGCCGGCAGATACGTCACGCATCTGCCTATCCCTGCGCCAGGGCGTGCCGCATTGTAAATGCGGCGCATCCATGGTGGCGCACGGGTAGTTGTGCGTGACGCATCTTTCTTGGCGCATCCCTGCTGATTTGCAGGGATGCGCCAGAAGTTGTAAATCTGCCCCTACATCTCTGCAACCGGTGCATTATGAACCAGACAAGCAATATCAGTCATTGCTCTTGAAACATATACGTAGATTAAGATTTCTCCATCAAGGGGCCCAGCCCCATAAGCTATCTCTGTGAGAAAGGCATTTTTAGTGGATTTGAAACTCATCGCCTACATTCTATCGTTTTAACACGATTTCTCAAGCTTCAGTTGAGAGATATCAGTGGTATATATCGGAAAGATAAAAACCTAGTTGGAACCCCTGAGAGTGGCAATTGAGCCTGCAGGTTAAGCACTGGGACGTGTTAACTGTAATGACTGTGCGACCAGCAAAATGACATTCCGACACTGGAATCGGTTGTACCAATTAAATGTAAGTGCCTAGTGAACCTGTCTGCCTATCAAGGCAGCCGCTGCGTAAGATGTTCGCATAGGTGGTTCGCTGCATTGTGTTGCAGAACACAGGTTCTCTGGCGAGAGCCGAGGTGCTTTCCAAGAGCACTGAATGTAAGGCACATTTAGAATTTTTGACCCGGTATTTGTAAAGTGCAAACTTGTCACCACCAAGGGTCTCAAGGAGCTGAGGGCAGTCGGGGAGATTAAGTGAGCTATTGCCCAGAGTCACATGAGCAGCCCTCGGCGCCAGGGATGGAACCGTGAGCCCCGTGCTCACTGATTTTGAGTAGCATGTTTTGGGGCTGTCTTCAACATTGAACGAACATACAATCTAGATGACAGGTCACCCATGGATCGCCCTTGGCTTTTTATTACATCACCCATCCTCACAATTTCAGCAGGACTCAACTCCCTTCTTCCATTTGTGCTACCACCAAAATGTAAACTGATTATAACCAACACAGGGCAGGCGTAGGTTAGAGAAGGAAGAAAGAGGTTCTCCAACTAACCACTTCCAGATGGCACCTGTAAACTTGATACCCAATAGTGCCAAAAAGTCAAGCAATTTGCAAACACTGCTTTACAAAAACACATAAATTAGCTAATATTTACCAGAGCTCTCTCTCTCTGGCCTGCTAGGGCATGTGGGATTAAAGTGGCAGGACATCCGACGTGACTGAGTCAAATTTTGTTCTCCTGCAAGGCAGACAGCGTTTGGTGAAATAATTGTTTAAAATATACAATCACAAGTTCTGCAGTCCTAAAAGGGGTTCTGCCATCTGATGGAGAATGAGTTCTGTCCTGATTCAGTGATCATAGACATTCTCACTGTTTATATACATCGGCAGCTTTAATTATCAGACTGCCTACATACAGCAATAATTGAGGCATACATTGAATAAGTGGATATCCAGAGGAGAGCAGTTACTATTTCGTGAGCTAATCTGGACTGGCCGGGGACAGGGGCGGTCTGGCATGGACCGGCCGATGGTGAGCCGGCTGCAGATCTATCCAGTAGGGACACACACACACACACACACAGGTGGAGAGATGAGGCGATCGTGTAGCCCATAGTGAATGCAAACATGAGGCATGAAATAACATTTTAAAAACACGGTGAAGATGAGCCCCATAATGATTAGAAACTGACAATGTTTGGCCTAGCTTCTAACCCTCTCAATCAAAGGACAGACATCAACCTAAATGCCTACGAGAGAAAACTATTTCAATCTGATGGTGCCCGGAAAGTTTCAATAGCTATAAAATAGCACCACCTACTGCCCTTTCAGAGTAACTGTCACTAAGGTGATTCTTCGCAATGAAAAGAATGAAGACTAACAAAGCACTGCCGTACAAGAAAAAAAACATCGCTCTGCCCCCGAGAATGCCATGCTCAATCTACCACTCAGCTGTAGAGTCACGCGCCCACCACCTGGACCCTCCTCGCCTCACCTCCGTTTGTGCACTGCCCATTACCCCCTCATGGGTCCTCCCCGTCCCAGTCCTTACAACGTGAGGCAGTCCTGCTTCCACCCAGCCAATCAAAACGCTAGAAAACCAAAAAGGCTAAAGATTACATAAACCCCTCCCACCCACCGCCATGCCTGTTTTTTTTCTGCTCCGACGGCGGTCGGAACGCTGGTGCTCCATGTTCCTGTTTCCATTTCCTGATTTCCTGCGGGATGGTTGCGGTACCGTGAGTCTTTATGTCCATGTTTTCTAAAGGTTGTTTTTTGCAGTTTTATGTTGATTCTGTTGTTTTGTCTATGCGCGGCCGTACCGGTGCTCCGGTCGGCCACGCTCCTGCTCTGGGGTCAGGACGCTCCCCGCGCATGTGCTGGGCTGGGGCGGGGAGCTCTGCTGGTGTCCTGGCCTCGGGTCGTTCCGGCGCTGGAGTTTACAGGCAGCGTCCGGCCCCCGCGGCCATGTTAGATGTACGTGGCTGTGGGTGGAGACTGCAGGGCTGCCCTTTTGTTGGTTTTTCCTGGTCTCACGTCACGGGACTTGGTTAATTGGGGGAGGTACTTATTACAGGTTGCTGGGCACTTCCTCTGTGTGTGTTGGGAGTTTCCTGTGGGGTTTACTCCTTTTTTACTCGCAATGAGTGAGGGGGCTTCTTCTCCGGTGCCTGCAAAGGCAGTTTCCAAGCAGCATAATGTCCAGGACCTGCAAGAAGATGACGTTTTGCAGATTTCTAGGGCTGACTTGCAGGAATTGATCAATTCTGCTGTCCAATCTGCGCTGCTGGAGCCTGCGGCAAAGAGGTCCAAGGATGATGAGGAGGACATGGACAATTCCCCTAAGGGAAAATACGTCCAGGGCAAGGTTCTTTCGGACATGTTGGTCCATATTCGAGAGGTGCTTGGTTTTGACCCTAAAACATTGTCTGATGAGGGGTTTTACGCCCAATATAGTTCCTCTGTGGTGGATGACCTTCCCTTCCATGATGTCCTGAAGCATATACTGACTAAGGAATGGCTTGAGGTTGATAAGCAGGGTATCCCTCGCTTTCTGGGGAAGCAGTATTGCCTGGCCGACTTTGACTCCCAGTTTCCAGCAGTTCCTAAAGTCAATTCTCTTTTGTCCTCTATGGCTTCCGCTTCCTCTTTGTCATCTGAGGAGGCTTCTCTGACGGATCCGGTGGAGCGGAGGGTGGAGTCTGCTCTCAAGCGTTCTTACGCGGCTTCTCATTTTGGGGTCCGTGCTAGCACCTGTGCGGCCTATGCTTCGCAGGTCCTTTTGAAGGATTTTGAGAAGTTGTTTGACTGTTTGCAGGATCAAGGGGACCCTACTCCTGTCTTGGCTCAGATGGAGGTCTTGGCGCAATTCCTCTCGGATGTGACTTTTGATTCATTGTGGGCTTTCTCCTCGGCTGCCGGGGCGGCGGTGGCTGGTAGGAGGTCTCTCTGGACCAAGCCTTGGCGTCTTGAGGCTGCTCAGAAGGCCTTGGTCCATAAGCTGCCTTTTGAGGGTCCCTGTCTCTTTGGGGACGCTTCGAATGCGATGGTGCAGCGCTCTGCGGAGGAGAAGAAAATGTTGAAGCCTTTTCAGCCTGTGCCTAAGAAGAAGTCCTTTTTTCATCAGCAGGGTTTTCAGGGGGCTTTGTCTTCTCAGCCCTTTCGTGGTCGGGCCCGTGGTCGGGGGGCCACGTTCCATTATAAGTCCTGGCGTCAGCAACAACAGCAGCAGCATCCCTCTGGTGCGGGCCAGAAGTGACTATGCCGTTGTGGGGGCTCGGCTCCGTTTGTTTCTGGACCGTTGGTCTGCTCTATTTTCCGACCAGTGGGTCTTGTCTGTCATCAGGTTGGGTTACCAAATTCCCTTCTGGGGCCCTCCCCCTCTGGATTACTTTCAAGTTACCCCGTTGTCAAGAGATCCAGTGAGGCGGTCTGCTATGTTGTCCGGCGTCGCCATGTTGTTGTCAAAGGGGGCTGTTGTGCCCGTTCCTGTGGAAGAAGTGGGCCTGGGGTTCTATTCCCATCTGTTTCTGGTCCCAAAACCAGATGGTTCCTTCCGCCCGATTCTGAATCTCCGGGCTTTGAACAAGTTGGTGCGATTGGATCATTTTCCCCTCATCCAGGAAGGCGATTTTTTGGCTTCTCTGGACTTGGAAGACACCTATTTTCACGTTCCAGTCCATGCTGCCAGTCAGTGGTTCCTGAGATTTGCAGTTCAAGGGATGCATTTCCAGTTTCAGGTTTTGCCGTTCAGCCTCTCCACTGCTGTGGGGGTTTTGCAGCATCGGGGTTTCTCCGTGTTTCCCTATATTGATGATTGTTTGATCTCTGCTTCCTCCTTTCCTAAGGCTCTTCTGGCGGTGGAGGCTACGTTGACCTTGTTCCAGGATCTGGGGTTCAAGTTGAATCTGGCCAAGTCTCATCTGGATCCTGTTCAGAGACTTCAGTTCATCGGGGGTCTGTTCAACACCTCTCTGGGGGCGGTGTTTCTCCCTCCTGTTCGGATCCTTTCCCTGCACACTCTGTTGCGGGATCTGTTGAGTCGCCCCTCTGCCCCGGCTCATGTTTGGCTGCGGGTCCAGGGGTTGATGGCTGCCACCACTGCTGTGGTTCCTTGGGATCGCCTGCATCTCAAGCCCTTGGTGACTCATCTGTTGGCTCGGTGGGACTCCTCCCGGGCGGATTACGAGACTCTGGTTCCTCTATCTCCTGCTCTGTCCCTGCCTTGTCTTCGTCGTTTGCAGCTGACGGCCTGGCTCTTGAGCGGTTGACGTTGGAGTCTTTGGGCTGTTCTTCTGTGGTGGCTCGTGACATCCAGTTGTCGCGTCGCCCTTCGACCCTTAAATGCTATGGTCGTCATTGGGGCTCTTTTGTCTCTTGGTGTTCTTCCCATGGAGTGGATCCTGTGCTGGGGGATCCTGCGTCTGTGTTGGATTTTCTCCGGGATGGTTTTTTGAAGGGCCTTTCCCCTTCCACTTTGTCTGCTCAGTGGGCGGCGGTTCGTGCTTGCCGGGGTCCTGGGGCCTCCTTGGAGGTTGTTGCCCCTTTGGTGAGTCAGCTACTTCGGAGCTTTAGGCTTCGTCGGCCGGTTTCTCCTGTGATCGTGCCTTCTTGGGATTTGCCTACTGTTTTGCGGGGTCTGCAGTTGCCACCTTCTCAGACTTTGTTGGATGCGGACTTTTTTGTGGTTGTCCGCTAAGGTGGCTTTTTTGCTGGCCATCACCTCCTCTCGTCGGTTGGATGAGTTGGGTGTCTTGCTCATTTCTTTCCCTTATTTACAGTTCCTGCAGGATCGGGTTGTTTTGAGGCTTGATCCAGCTTTTCTGCCTAAGGTTTCTTCCCAGTTCCATTTGCGACAGGAGGTGATCCTTCCTGATCTGCCTACGGAGGGGGATTCCCTTGTTCCCTCTTCTTTGGATGTTCGCAGGGCTCTTCAGATTTACCTGCAGCGTTTGTTGGGGTTTCGGCTTTCTCCTGCCCTGTTTGTCTCCTGTGGGGGTGTGGCTAAGGGGAAGAAGGTGTCCACTTCTACGATGAGTCGATGGCACCGTTTGGCGGTCTGCCAGTCCTATAAATCCGTGGATCTGACTCCTCCGTCTCAGGTGCAGGGTCGTTCGACACGTTCTGTGTCCGGTTCCTGGGCTAAGGCAGCAGGGGTCTCTGTGCAGGAGATTCGTAGGGTGGCCACTTGGCAGTCCCATCACACGTTTGTTCGGCATTATCGTCTTGATGTTTTGTGTGCATCTGTTGACAGTTTTGCTGTTGGCGTTCTGAACGCTGCTGTTCGTTGATCATTTATTTGATTAAACATTTTGTACTTTTTGCATGGATCCCTGGTGTCCTGCGATTTTTCTTATTGGTTCTCTGCTTGTGAGTTCCTCACGTTGTAAGGACTGGGACGGGGAGGACCCATGAGGGGGTAATGTCTTGTTACTTACCGGTAATCTTCATTACCCTGATTAGGGTCCTCCCCGTCCCAGTCCTCTTCCCTCCCGCTGTGTTTGTGTCTGGGTCTTGTTGATAACAGGCATGGCGGTGGGTGGGAGGGGTTTATGTAACCTTTAGCCTTTTTGGTTTTCTAGCGTTTTGATTGGCTGGGTGGAGGCAGGACTGCCTCACGTTGTAAGGACTGGGATGGGGAGGACCCTAATCGGGGTAATGAAGATTACCGGTAAGTAACAAGACATTAATACAAGGTCCCCGACGGCGGGTGTCGGTGGGATCTCCAACCATGATGGCGTAAAATTCTTCTTCAGCGGTCGCCGCTGCCGAAGCCTCCCCAGCAGGCCGACGAGGAATCCAAGCGGTGGGGAAACGAAGTCTCTCTCGCGGTGGGGGCAGCGTGCACCGGTAATCCTCAGGGGAAGGCAGGCAGCAAGGTGCTCATCAGGCTGATCTACAGCCTTTTAAGCTGTCCTGCCTCCCACTCCTGCAAGCCACCCAGGCAGCCCCGCTGCCCCCGCCCCCAGGCAACCAATCGCTGCCACCCGCGGGAAACCTGCCCGTGAAAATTTGGACCTGCAGCCACCGTGGGGCCGCCGCCATCAACAGGTCCATACCGGCCCGCACCTGTCTCCGGGGCCTGCGAGGGGGGCTGCAGCCCCTTTGTCCATTTTTCTTTGTTTCTAAACCATTGGCAAATTGGTGATTTGAGCAGGTTGGGCAGTGCAAGTAATGGAGTGGGTATTTTTTTTAGTTGCAATTTTTTAAATATGTTACTTAGTTTTCACTATGCTGCGGACAGCCTTTGGTTATGTATAGCAGGAGTTGGCTGTAGGGATTTTTTTAAGGGCATGGAGACCGTGCACCGCATCCTGAAATGGCTGCCACAAGATAAATGTTTCTCTGTGGCAGCCAGTCGGCTCACTCAGATCTGTAGCTCCTACTCCAAAAGTGGAGATCTGAAAGGAACAATGGGAGAAAATGCTCCTACAGCCAATCGGATTCCTCTGTTTTTCGAATTTCTGGTACTTTAACACCTTCGCTGCAATCAGAATTCCGCTCAGGTGCTGGACATTCTGATCGCGGGCGTGGTCGTGACGAGCTCAGCTCGTCATGCGCACACGCCCACCGCGCAGCATGACGAGCTGAGCTCGTCATGAGCATCGAAGAGGTTAAAACCCACTCTGCAACTTTTTTAAATGCTTATATGTAAAAAAACAAAACTAAGAAACAGATTTACACCAAACCTACAAAAGCAAGTTTTCTGCGTAAAATTCTGCTTTCATGCAAAGTCTGGTGTAAATCCATTAAGAGTTTAGGCTGAAAATATTTCCTATGTGAGGTAAAATGGGAAAACATATCTTTTTTTCACCCCTATTAACTTTTTCCCCTGAACGGATATGCATGAAAAGTTGCACACTGGACGTTAGCTCACTATGCTAACTGATTACCAAATTTGGTGCAAATCTTTCTGCGTGCTCAAAAGTTACAGGCAATAGTATAGCTGAAACATAACTACACTGTGGCTATTGCTGCTTTATAAAATAAATATGAAGGATAATGGCGTAGCTTTCCAAGCCTACTACTGCAGTTTGTGAATTTTAAGAAAGTAGTACATTTGCATCCATTTAACAACTATGGGTGCAGATTAGCTACTTTTTTGGTAAACTGGTCACTAAGGGGCATATTTACAAAGAAACTGTGCAACATATTACAGCAAGCAAAGCTTCTGCTCTGCATTGCGTCACCTGAAGGGAGCAGAACTCCATGATCTCTTCAAAGAAATGGAGCAGTTCAGCTCTCTTCATCCGCTGGAGCACTTCAAGCTTACTGGCGGTGCCAATGCAGCCACCCTTGCGCCATAGTGCAAGGGTGTCTGCGTTATGGTCAGGATAGTTTTTGTGCAGGAAGGACTGCCTACCTGCACAAAAACTATTTTTTGAGGCTTATTCCTCTTTGCATGTGTGCTGCATGCAGCACACATGCAAAGAGGAAGTAACAAGATATTTCTCATTACACAGTCTCAGATAGGAGCACCATTTTGGCGCAAACCCCGTCTACAACTGTAACTCAATGGGTGGATGCATGGGAATGCACATGCAGCAACCACCTGATGCAAAGTAACTCAAGCAGCTCAATGAGCTGTGTTCCTATTTCTTACAATCCGTGCGACTCAACATTTGCCTGGCTTGGTATATATCAAAAAGTATTGTGCTTCAGGGCTGGGTTAGAAAAAGTGATGCAACATAGGTGGATAATGTTTGTAAATCTGGGCCTATCTTAATATGGGTTTGCGTCAAACTTCATGGGCCCACTCATAGAATGCCTGCCTACCTGAAGCAAAGTAACAAATCTCATCTCAATGCGCTGCATTAGCTTTTCTTTCAAAGCCATGAAAATCGACATTTGTGTGGCTTTGTAAATATCATAAAGGATTTTGCGTCGGGGAGCATCAAAAAAGAGACACAACCCTGATGCAAAATCTTTGTAAATCTGTATCCATATAAATTTAAGTTCGAAATCTAAAAATGAACAAATTAAAACCTCTTAGTGAAATCAGGATGACAGGAAAAACCGACACAGACATGGCAGACTCAAATCAGGGCCACTCAAGCCCCAACTGCCAAGAGTATAATTAATTAGGGGTGTCACACCCCAAATACCCCCAGCCCACCCCATCCCCCAGACTATGTCCCTGGTTACAGTGACATAAGTTTAAAAGGTGTTCCTCTTTTACAGCATCTCTGTCCTTCCAAAACGATTAACCAACACGCTGTCAACTTAAAATGTAGCGAGATCAGCAACCTTGGGAGGCCTACTCAAAGTGAATGGAGCTTAAATATGTGACCATACCACAATGTGTAGATCGATAAAAGGCATGTTAGATATTCCTAAGGGAAATAGCTACTCCACACTCTGGGACGTCAAGAAGGTCCTTTCTGCAATGCCCACCAAATGATGAACTATCGAGAAAACAACTTTCTGGGGAAACGGCAATGCTGTAAAGCTTATGTGCATTTAAACGAGTGCGACGTGTTCAAGCTACGGAGAAAAGGAGCAGAACATTTACACCCGCAACTACTTTAACATCAAGAAGAAAACAAAAATGATTACACAAACAGCGTAGTAATCGTTTTTTTCCCCATAATAAACGTTGTATACGTAACATTTTTTTTTAAATAAGTGAGGAGGTGATGAGGGACCTCTAGTTCTGAAAAATCACAGCATTTGACTTATATGATTGATTATCCAGCCAACAGTTGTTAGCCCAGCTGTTTAGGTTGTTGCCCACTACTAACTTCGGTTTTATCCGAGTTAAGCACTGTATAGGAAACAGTCTCAAAAGAAGCCAAAAGGCCTAAAAGAATCAGGAATGCAGCATCATCTCTGTCAGTGGTCAGATGGAGGTCATCTAACAGGGACGTCAAGACTTAATCAGAGGAGTGCATTGGTCGAAAAGCTGATTGTTGCGGGCTGAGCAATTATTTTCCAAATAACTTGATAGCTGATTATTAGCCAGGCTTTCCATCAGTTTGGTGGCAAACGATAAAAAGGATATAGGTCGGACATTGACGTAAACTTTATTTCTGCTCCAACCACAGCAGTATTTTCCCACTCATTAAGTACCTGACCTGATATATTAATTCTGTAAGTTTAATTCCAATAATTTCCCAGACTGTGTGAATGATCTTCGTCTTACAGATATCCCGAAGAGAGCCAGATAATATCTTTTTGAGCTGCTCAATTAGCTCTTCCTATTTTACAGGCTTAAAACGCATAAAAGTGTTTCCTTGAGAAGTAGGGTCAAGTTGAGATGTTATTGAGGGGTCTGCAGATGGTGAGCTCATTTCTAAAAGGCTTTCTACAAAAAAGTAATAGAGTTGGTTGTATAAAGTGTAGGAGGGCAGAGACTCACATTTTTCACAGCGAGTGGGCCAAGCTCTCTAACAATCTCCAACATCTGTCTAGCCAGAAAGGGTGAACTGATTACTCTGAGCACAAAGTGAGTCGAGATGTTCTGCTTTAAGGGCTAGTTTATAGGTTTTACAATCTGTTTTGTAAATGGCATTCTAATTAGGGTTTAAGTTAAAGCCTTTCCTCCAGTGTCTTTAGGCTTTCTTACATACTTTCTAAGCAACATCAATTTGCTATTGATACACACTTCATACAGCTTTCAAGAGGACAACAGAATCAAGACCAGCCGCCACCACAATGTCTTCATCTGCCTTAAACAGATGCATTAGGTGGATGATGGAACAAGGGAGGGTAGACATTTGCAGGTTTGAGCCACAATCCACAGGAGTTTCCAAGGCACTAAAAGCCCTGGTAGTGGGAGCTAGATTGGACAATATTTTCAAGGATGTCAAGTGGTGTGGGTATTCTGCGTTTAAGTGGTTTTATTTTAAAGCTATGCAGTACCGTCGGTGGTATGCATAATCCTTCCCTACGGTCCTGACAAAAACTGTGATTTTCATAGAAATTGCAGAGAAAAGCTAGGAAAATTACCATTCTCTTCTTAAGATGATGTGTTATATTACATTCTTGAATGTCTGGAAGCACTCCCCATATCTGACTACAGTGTGGGGTAGACCCATAAATCCTAATGGATTTCCACCTTTTACTGAATGGTTGGAAAGTATGACTTGGGGGTTCAGTGAAAGCAACAGGTTGCTGTGACAGTCATGGCTACATGAATGCAGTGGCGTAACGAAACTTGAGCGGGCCCCCCTGCAGGGTACATGGAGGGGCCCCCTCCGGACTCAATCTGGATCTCTCTGGCTGAAGTGCGGTGCTGGGGGGGCCCCCTGGAGGTTGGGGCCCCCGCACCACGGGGGCTGCGGGGGCCTGTGTTACGCCCCTGCATGGATGGTGCTAGAGCAAATGGAAATGACATGACATGCTGCTGTTTGAAGGCTTCTGGTAGGCATCAGACTGGATCCAGATATTTAAAGGGAGTACGCTTGTATACCAGTAGATGGCGTTGTGCACCTCTGCGCTGATGTTGTTCCATCCAAGGGACAATATGTCACCTACCAAAACAACAGGGTTTAAACCTTGCATGGACTGTTGAAAACCAATGTGTGTGACAGATCCCCACGAACTATGTCTGTGGTGCCTGGGGTCTGAGGAGGTCCTTGAACTGACCCTACCTACAACGGAGGCCAAAACTAATGTCTTGACGAACAAGTTACTTACGTTCGGTAACGCTTTATCTGGTAGAGACTCTAGATGCTGATTCCTTATCTTAGAACATTCCCAAGCATCAGACTGCATCCGGAATTATTTCTAGCAATTTCCCCTTGCATGTTGGTAGGTGGCATCGTTCGGCACTGCATCGTATTGTTGGCGTAGTCGGCGGCGGAAGTGACATTCGGGGTGCCTACATAGGCATCACCCCAGGGAGCTAATCTCAGTTCTTGACAGTTTTTTTTTTTAATCCTTGCAATTTATTATGATCTGAGCTTCGCAAAAGGAAGAAAAGGAAAGAAAATGTGTGCAAAGAATGTGTTGGTATTGTGGTAAATTTGGACATTATCTAAAACATTGTCCCAGTAAACATAGAATTTTCAAGAGTCAAATACAGATAACATCAGTTAGAAAGGTTACAACCAGTGCTGAATGGTGCTGCCTTGTTGAGTGAAGAAAACCAGTCTGTCGCAAAATAGGCAGCTAATACTATGTAGTTATTGATTACTCATTTAGCAGTTCCTAAGAAAATTATTTTATCCAATGAACAAGGTGAATTGGTTTCAGGACTTCAGGTCAGGTTTAGGTGTCTCAGGGAATTATATGGATATCAAGTTTGGACAATCGTTAGAGATACCTTTGATCACTAAGAATGTTCCTGAAGAGGTTAGGGCAGTAGATGGTTCAGCATTGCCTTCAATGTTAATACATGCACACAATCTTTGTGGTGTGTTTTGCAAGTCACTATGAATAAAATAGTTTTGATCTGATTGATGCCCCTCATTTTTTAATTTTTATTTATTGGCATTTATATCAATATAGAACAGTACAGGAACCATAACCAAACAGAGGGAGGGAAGGGGGTGGGGGACATCGGGTGAGGGAGGGCAAGGGAGGGAGAAAGGGGGAATGGAATGGGAGAGGGGTAGGATTAGTGATCACAGTATTGATCAAAGTTGAGCAGTGAGTGATCCGTGCACAGCATTCCCATTTGCAATATTAGAACAAATAGGAAGAGGGGAAAAGGCAAAAAAGAAAAGATAATGACATAAGACACTTAAGCGTTTAAAGTAGTACACTTGCCACAATACACTGCTCATGACTGAAACACAGTCATCCCCTCTCACCTGGGGATCGCAAACAATTGGAGACATACTGCAACAGATCAGTAGTGTACTCAGTTCGACAAAGTGGTAGGTTGAGTTCTCTCAAGTTCAGAATTGTCACCTGTATCAGTGTCCCCTGACTCCGGCAAGGGGGAGTCTCTTAGGTGGAGAAAGGAAAGAAAAGGTTTCCGTATGTCCTTGGGGTGGGAGTGTAGTAGCATCTACTCCAAAAAGTTGGACAACTGCTCCTGGCAGTACATTACATCACATAGCCATGTACGTATGGTCGAAGCTGGTTTTTGACCCAATGCATGGCCACTCTGCGTTGGCCAGAAGGAGCAGCATGGCAATGAGTTGGCGGTTGTTAGTTGGTATGTTCTTGACATATCCCATCAACCCCACTAGGGGACTGTAAGAGGGTAGCTGCCCAGTGATTGTGTGTATAGTCGAATATACTTCCACCCAGAAGACCGCCACTCTTTGACATTGCCATGCAAGATGGATAAAAGAGGCATGAGGTGAAGCGTGTTGGAGACAGTGTAAGTCGGGGACCAGTCCAATTTTGAAGAGTTGCAGTGGGGTGTGGTAAAGGCGGTGGAGAACTTTGAAATATATTAAGCGCAGCCTATAGTTAGAGGAAACGCGCCTCCGTCGGAAGGTGCAAGGAGAAAGCATGAGGGGTTGCCTGGGGGCTCAGCAACTCCAACAGGACCAGGGCGTGATCTGAGATGGTTTGGAGTAAATGTGACACTCTGGTGACCCACGTCTGGACGTCATGAGAGACTAACCAATAGTCTATTCGGGACCATGTGTTGAGGTGCGCTGTAAGACAAGTGCCCTCCAAAGTATCCTCGTGTGCGTGTCTCCATGTGTCCTGTAAAAAGTTGTCCTAGAGAAGCGTGTTTAGTTTTAGTTGGGGTGCAGGCGTTAAGAAATCCCTGACCAGTCTAGTTGGTTGTCTAGTGCCACATTAAAGTCCCCGCCCCATACTACAGCTCCAGGCCCGATTCCACTGATCAGCCTCCAGATCCCAGAAAAGAAGTCAGGGTCATCCGTGTTCGGGAAATATATGGCTGCCAGCACCACCGGTTGTCTATGCAGTGTCCCTGCTAGGATGACATAGCACCCATCCTTGTCGATTATGGTGTGAGTCAGGTGTGATGGGAGCACTTTACGCAGTGCTTCTGCAACTCCTCTGGCATAATTTGAATAAACTGAGGTGTGCGTTTCCCTGCACCACTTGGCCCACAGTCCCAGGGCGGTCCAACATGTTAGGAGGGTCTCCTGTAAGAAGCAAATATCAACCTTACGTCTACAGAGGTAGGAGTTGACAAAGCGCGCTTTCCTGTGGTCATTAAGGCCATGATGTTCCAAGCGATGCATGTAGTGGTGGTCATGTTGCCTGATGACAAGGGAAAAGGATCAGGACAGAGCTATGTAGTGTAGCTTGCTAAGTGCAGATGGTTAGTAGAGAGAGTAGCGTACTGTGGCAGAGAGAAGGAAAGGGAATAAAGCAGCAACAATCAACAAACCAAATACTCAACCCCGTACCACCCCTCTCCCACTCCAACCCAAAAACATGGTTGAGAAAAACATTCCCACCCCCAACCCCAACATCCCAGTCGCAATTTGATGATTCCTGTGGGAATTAGTCCTGGAGGCGGAGAGTATCCAGACATACAGCCGTGCCAGGAATGACTGGGTGGCCGAACAGGGGGAATCTTGAGGGGGGACACACCGTGGGCATTCAATGGATATCTCTGACACAAAGTTTGAGGTGTCTCCAACATGAAACGCAGACTCTGGGCACCTACATTGCAAGAGGAGTGTATGGAGCGACAACACCAGCCCTTTCGACCTGTGGAGGCAGATACAGGTCATTATTGTTAACAGAGTTGCAGGCCATCAGTCATTATCATGGTGGCGCACGGGTAGTTGTGCGTGACGCATCTTTCTTGGCGCATCCCTGCTGATTTTCAGGGATGCGCCAGAAGTTGTAAATCTGCCCCTACATCTCTGCAACCGGTGCATTATGAACTAGACAAGCAATATCAGTCATTGCTCTTGGAACATATGCCCGGTAGATTAAGATTTCTCCATCAAGGGGCCCAGCCCCATAAGCTATCTCTGTGAAAAAGGCATTTTTAGTGGATTTGAAACTCATCGCCTACATTGTATCGTTTTAACACGATTTCTCAAGCTTCATTTGAGAGATATCAGTGGTATATATCGGAAAGATAAAAACCTAGTTGGAACCCCTGAGAGTGGCAATTGAGCCTGCAGGTTAAGCACTGGGACGTGTTAACTGTAATGACTGTGCGACCAGCAAAATGACATTCCGACACTGGAATCGGTTGTACCAATTAAATGTAAGTGCCTAGTGAACCTGTCTGCCTATCAAGGCAGCCGCTGCGTAAGATGTTCGCATAGGTGGTTCGCTGCATTGTGTTGCAGAACACAGGTTCTCTGGCGAGAGCCGAGGTGCTTTCCAAGAGCACTGAATGTAAGGCACATTTAGAATTTTTGACCCGGTATTTGTACAGTGCAAACTTGTCACCACCAAGGGTCTCAAGGAGCTGAGGGCAGTCGGGGAGATTAAGTGAGCTATTGCCCAGAGTCACATGGTGCTGGGCTGAGCAGCCCTCGGCGCCAGGGATGGAACCGTGAGCCCCGTGCTCACTGATTTTGAGTAGCATGTTTTGGGGCTGTCTTCAACATTGAACGAACATACAATCTAGATGACAGGTCACCCATGGATCGCCCTTGGCTTTTTATTACATCACCCATCCTCACAATTTCAGCAGGACTCAACTCCCTTCTTCCATTTGTGCTACCACCAAAATGTAAACTGATTATAACCAACACAGGGCAGGCGTAGGTTAGAGAAGGAAGAAAGAGGTTCTCCAACTAACCACTTCCAGATGGCACCTGTAAACTTGATACCCAATAGTGCCAAAAAGTCAAGCAATTTGCAAACACTGCTTTACAAAAACACATAAATTAGCTAATATTTACCAGAGCTCTCTCTCTCTGGCCTGCTTTGGCACGTGGGATTAAAGTGGCAGGACATCCGACGTGACTGAGTCAAATTTTGTTCTCCTGCAAGGCAGACAGCGTTTGGTGAAATAATTGTTTAAAATATACAATCACAAGTTCTGCAGTCCTAAAAGGGGTTCTGCCATCTGATGGAGAATGAGTTCTGTCCTGATTCAGTGATCATAGACATTCTCACTGTTTATATACATCGGCAGCTTTAATTATCAGACTGCCTACATACAGCAATAATTGAGGCATACATTGAATAAGTGGATATCCAGAGGAGAGCAGTTACTATTTCGTGAGCTAATCTGGACAGGCCGGGGACAGGGGCGGTCTGGCACGGACCGGCCGATGGTGAGCCGGCTGCAGATCTATCCAGTAGGGACACACACACACACACACACAGGTGGAGAGATGAGGCGATCGTGTAGCCCATAGTGAATGCAAACATGAGGCATGAAATAACATTTTAAAAACACGGTGAAGATGAGCCCCATAATGATTAGAAACTGACAATGTTTGGCCTAGCTTCTAACCCTCTCAATCAAAGGACAGACATCAACCTAAATGCCTACGAGAGAAAACTATTTCAATCTGATGGTGCCCGGAAAGTTTCAATAGCTATAAAATAGCACCACCTACTGCCCTTTCAGAGTAACTGTCACTAAGGTGATTCTTCGCAATGAAAAGAATGAAGACCAACAAAGCACTGCCGTACAAGAAAAAAAACATCGCTCTGCCCCCGAGAATGCCATGCTCAATCTACCAGTCAGCTATAGAGTCACGCGCCCACCTCCTGGACCCTCCTCGCCTCACCTCCGTTTGTGCACTGCCCATTACCCCCTCATGGGTCCTCCCCGTCCCAGTCCTTACAACGTGAGGCAGTACTGCTTCCACACAGCCAATCAAAACGCTAGAAAACCAAAAAGGCTAAAGATTACATAAACCCCTCCCACCCACCGCCATACCAGTTTTTTTTCTGCTCCGACGGCGGTCGGAACGCTGGTGCTCCATGTTCCTGTTTCCATTTCCTGATTTCCTGCGGGATGGTTGCGGTACCGTGAGTCTTTATGTCCATGTTTTCTAAAGGTTGTTTTTTGCAGTTTTATGTTGATTCTGTTGTTTTGTCTATGCGCGGCCGTACCGGTGCTCCGGTCGGCCACGCTCCTGCTCTGGGGTCAGGACGCTCCCCGCGCATGTGCTGGGCTGGGGCGGGGAGCTCTGCTAGTGTCCTGGCCTCGGGTCGTTCCGGCGCTGGAGTTTACAGGCAGCGTCCGGCCCCCGCGGCCATGTTAGATGTACGTGGCTGTGGGTGGAGACTGCAGGGCTGCCCTTTTGTTGGTTTTTCCTGGTCTCACGTCACGGGACTTGGTTAATTGGGGGCAGTACTTATTGGAGGTTGCTGGGCACTTCCTTTGTGTGTGTTGGGAGTTTCCTGTGGGGTTTACTCCTTTTTTACTCGCAATGAGTGAGGGGGCTTCTTCTCCGGTGCCTGCAAAGGCAGTTTCCAAGCAGCATAATGTCCAGGACCTGCAAGAAGATGACGTTTTGCAGATTTCTAGGGCTGACTTGCAGGAATTGATCAATTCTGCTGTCCAATCTGTGCTGCTGGAGCCTGCGGCAAAGAGGTCCAAGGATGATGAGGAGGACATGGACAATTCCCCTAAGGGAAAATACATCCAGGGCAAGGTTCTTTCGGACATGTTGGTCCATATTCGAGAGGTGCTTGGTTTTGACCCTAAAACATTGTCTGATGAGGGGTTTTACGCCCAATATAGTTCCTCTGTGGTGGATGACCTTCCCTTCCATGATGTCCTGAAGCATATACTGACTAAGGAATGGCTTGAGGTTGATAAGCAGGGTATCCCTCGCTTTCTGGGGAAGCGGTATTGCCTGGCCGACTTTGACTCCCAGTTTCCAGCAGTTCCTAAAGTCAATTCTCTTTTGTCCTCTATGGCTTCCGCTTCCTCTTCCTCTTTGTCATCTGAGGAGGCTTCTCTGACGGATCCGGTGGAGCGGAGGGTGGAGTCTGCTCTCAAGCGTTCTTACGCGGCTTCTCATTTTGGGGTCCGTGCTAGCACCTGTGCGGCCTATGCTTCGCAGGTCCTTTTGAAGGATTTTGAGAAGTTGTTTGACTGTTTGCAGGATCAAGGGGACCCTACTCCTGTCTTGGCTCAGATGGCGGTCTTGGCGCAATTCCTCTCAGATGTGACTTTTGATTCATTGTGGGCTTTCTCCTCGGCTGCCGGGGCGGTGGCTGGTAGGAGGTCTCTCTGGACCAAGCCTTGGCGTCTTTAGGCTGCTCAGAAGGCCTTGGTCCATAAGCTGACTTTTGAGGGTCCCCGTCTCTTTGGGGACGCTTTGAATGCGATGGTGCAGCGCTCTGCGGAGGAGAAGAAAATGTTGAAGCCTTTTCAGCCTGTGCCTAAGAAGAAGTCCTTTTTTCATCAGCAGGGTTTTCAGGGGGCTTTGTCTTCTCAGCCCTTTCGTGGTCGGGCCCGTGGTCGGGGGGCCACGTTCCATTATAAGTCCTGGCCTCAGAAACAACAGCAGCAGCATCCCTCTGGTGCGGGCCAGAAGTGACTATGCCGTTGTGGGGGCTCGGCTCCGTTTGTTTCTGGACCGTTGGTCTGCTCTATTTTCCGACCAGTGGGTCTTGTCTGTCATCAGGTTGGGTTACCAAATTCCCTTCTGGGGCCCTCCCCCTCTGGATTACTTTCAAGTTACCCCGTTGTCAAGCGATCCAGTGAGGCGGTCTGCTATGTTGTCCGGCGTCGCCATGTTGTTGTCAAAGGGGCTGTTGTGCCCGTTCCTGTGGAAGAAGTGGGCCTGGGGTTCTATTCCCATCTGTTTCTGGTCCCAAAACCAGATGGTTCCTTCCGCCCGATTCTGAATCTCCGGGCTTTGAACAAGTTGGTGCGATTAGATAATTTTCCCCTCATCCAGGAAGGCGATTTTTTGGCTTCTCTGGACTTGGAAGACACCTATTTTCACGTTCCAGTCCATGCTGCCAGTCAGCGGTTCCTGAGATTTGCAGTTCAAGGGATGCATTTCCAGTTTCAGGTTTTGCCGTTCAGCCTCTCCACTGCTGTGGGGGTTTTGCAGCATCGGGGTTTCTCCGTGTTTCCCTATATTGATGATTGTTTGATCTCTGCTTCCTCCTTTCCTAAGGCTCTTCTGGCGGTAGAGGCTACGTTGACCTTGTTCCAGGATCTGGGGTTCAAGTTGAATCTGGCCAAGTCTCATCTGGATCCTGTTCAGAGACTTCAGTTCATCGGGGGTCTGTTCAACACCTCTCTGGGGGCGGTGTTTCTCCCTCCTGTTCGGATCCTTTCCCTGCAGACTCTGTTGCGGGATCTGTTGAGTCGCCCCTCTGCCCCGGCTCATGTTTGGCTGCGGGTCCAGGGGTTGATGGCTGCCACCACTGCTGTGGTTCCTTGGGCTCGCCTTCATCTCAAGCCTTTGGTGACTCATCTGTTGGCTCGGTGGGACTCATCCCAGGCGGATTACGAGACTCTGGTTCCTCTATCTCCTTCTCTGGTTCAGGACTTGGACTGGTGGCTTTGTTTGCACTCCCAATCTGGAGAAGGGGGTGTGGTTTTGTCTTCCTCCTCCCCTTTTGTTGACCACGGATGCCAGTCTTTGGGGTTGGGGGGCCACGTTGGGGTACTTGGAGGCCAAGGGTCAGTGGTCTCGGAGGGACAGCGCCCGTTCCTCGAACTGGCGGGAGTTGGCGGTCATCTGAGAGGCGGTGCAGTTCTTTCAGGTTCATCTCCACGGGACGAATCTGTTGGTTCGTACCAACAATCAGGTGGCTCGTTGTTACTTGAACCTTCAGGGGGGGACCAAGTGCTCATCTCTGAATCTTTTGGCCTCCATGATTTGTGCTGGGGCGGAGTCTCACCTGTTGGCCTTGAGGGCGGTGTACATTATGGGACAGTTGAATTTTCATGCAGATGCTTTGAGCCGCAACCTTCCCTCCTCTGTTCTGTACCATCTCTCTTTTCCTCTGTTCCAGTCCCTTTGCCTTCGGTTCGGGACTCCCTGGATCGATCTCTTTGCCTCTCCTTACAACGCTCTTCTCCCCCGGTTTTGTTCGGAGGTGATGTGTCCTCGGCTTGGGCAGTGGATGCTCTTTCGATTCCCTGGCCTTCGGGCCTTCTGTATGCCTTCCTTCCTATTCCCCTCCTCCCGAGGGTGCTGCAGAAGATTCGGGGGGAGAGTGTGTCAATCCTGTTGATTGCTCCCTTCTGGCATCGCCGCCTTTGGCTTCCTCTCCTGTTGCGGCTGGCGGGGGGTCGGTTTGTCCGGCTTCCTTTGGTTTCGGCTCCTCTTCAGTTTCCGCTCCTGTCCCTGCCTTGTCTTTGTCGTTTGCAGCTGACGGCCTGGCTCTTGAGCGGTTGACGTTGGAGTCTTTGGGCTGTTCTTCTGTGGTGGCTCGTGACATCCAGTTGTCGCGTCGCCCTTCGACCCTTAAATGCTATGGTCGTCATTGGGGCTCTTTTTTCTCTTGGTGTTCTTCCCATGGAGTGGATCCTGTGCTGGGGATCCTGCGTCTGTGTTGGATTTTCTCCGGGATGGTTTTTGAAGGGCCTTTCCCCTTCCACTTTGTCTGCTCAGTGGGCGGCGGTTCGTGCTTGCCGGGGTCCTGGGGCCTCCTTGGAGGTTGTTGCCCCTTTGGTGAGTCAGCTACTTCGGAGCTTTAGGTTTCGTCGGCCGGTTTCTCCTGTGATCATGCCTTCTTGGGATTTGCCTACTGTTTTGCGGGTTCTGCAGTTGCCCCCTTCTGAGCCTTTGTTGGATGCAGACTTTTTTGTGGTTGTCTGCTAAGGTGGCTTTTTTGCTGGCCATCACCTCCTCTCGTCGGTTGGATGAGTTGGGTGTCTTGCTCATTTCTTTCCCTTATTTACAGTTCCTGCAGGATCGGGTTGTTTTGAGGCTTGATCCAGCTTTTCTGCCTAAGGTTTCTTCCCAGTTCCATTTGCGACAGGAGGTGATCCTTCCTGATCTGCCTACGGAGGGGGATTCTCTTGTTCCCTCTTCTTTGGATGTTCGCAGGGCTCTTCAGATTTACCTGCAGCGTTCGTTGGGGTTTCGGCTTTCTCCTGCCCTGTTTGTCTCCTGTGGGGGTGTGGCTAAGGGGAAGAAGGTGTCCACTTCCACGATCAGTCGATGGGTGCATTTGGCGGTCTGCCAGTCTGATAAATCCGTGGATCTGACTCCTCCGTCTCAGGTACAGGGGCGTTCGACACGTTCTGTGTCCGCTTCTTGGGCTAAGGCAGCAGGGGTCTCTGTGCAGGAGATTTGTAGGGTGGCCACTTGGCAGTCCCATCACACGTTTGTTCGGCATTATCGTCTTGATGTTTTGCGTGCATCTGTTGACAGTTTTGCTGTTGGCGTTCTGAACGCAGCTGTTCGTTGATCATTTATTTGATTAAACATTTTGTACTTTTTGCATGGATCCCTGGTGTCCTGCGTTTTTTCTTATTGGTTCTCTGCTTGTGAGTTCCTCACGTTGTAAGGACTGGGACGGGGAGGACCCATGAGGGGGTAATGTCTTGTTACTTACCGGTAATCTTCATTACCCTGATTAGGGTCCTCCCCGTCCCAGTCCTCTTCCCTCCCGCTGTGTTTGTGTCTGGGTCTTGTTGATAACAGGCATGGCGGTGGGTGGGAGGGGTTTATGTAACCTTTAGCCTTTTTGGTTTTCTAGCGTTTTGATTGGCTGGGTGGAGGCAGGACTGCCTCACGTTGTAAGGACTGGGATGGGGAGGACCCTAATCGGGGTAATGAAGATTACCGGTAAGTAACAAGACATTAATACAAGGTCCCCGACGGCGGGTGTCGGTGGGATCTCCAACCATGATGGCATAAAATTCTTCTTCAGCGGTCGCCGATGCCGGAGCCTCCCCAGCAGGCCGACGAGGAATCCAAGCGGTGGGGAAACGAAGTCTCTCTCGCGGTGGGGCCAGCGTGCACCGGTAATCCTCAGGGGAAGGCAGGCAGCAAGGTGCTCATCAGGCTGATCTACAGCCTTTTAAGCTGTCCTGCCTGCCACTCCTGCAAGCCGCCCAGGCAGCCCCGCTGCCACCGCCCCCAGGCAACCAATCGCTGCCACCCGCGGGAAACCTGCCCGTGAAAATTTGGACCTGCGGCCACCGTGGGGCCGCCGCCATCAACAGGTCCATACCGGCCCGCACCTGTCTCCGGGTCCTGCGAGGGGGGCTGCAGCCCCTTTGTCCATTTTTCTTTGTTTCTAAACCATTGGCAAATTGGTGATTTGAGCAGATTGGGCAGTGCAAGTAATGGAGGGGGTATTTTTTTTAGTTGCAATTTTTTAAATATGTTACTTAGTTTTCACTATGCTGCGGACAGCCTTTGGTTATGTATAGCAGGAGTTGGCTGTAGGGCTTTTTTTAAGGGCATGGAGACCATGCACCGCATCCTGAAATGGCTGCCACAAGATAAATGTTTCTCTGTGGCAGCCAGTCGGCTCACTCAGATCTGTAGCTCCTACTCCAAAAGTGGAGATCTGAAAGGAACAATGGCAGAAAATGCTCCTACAGCCAATCGGATTCCTCTGTTTTTTGAATTTCTGGTACTTTAACACCTTCGCTGCGATCGGAATTCCGCTCAGTTGCTGGACATTCTGATCGCGGGCGTGGTCGTGACGAGCTCAGCTCGTCATGCGCACACGCCCACCGCGCAGCATGACGAGCTGAGCTCGTCATGAGCATCGAAGAGGTTAAAACCCACTCTTCAACTTTTTTAAATGCTTATATGTAAAAAAACAAAACTAAGAAAAGGATTTACACCAAACCTACAAAAGCAAGTTTTCTGCGTAAAATTCTGCTTTCATGCAAAGTCTGGTGTAAATCCATTCAGAGTTTAGGCTGAAAATATTTCCTATGTGAGGTAAAATGGGAAAACATATATTTTTTTCACCCCTATTAACTTTTTACCCTGAACGGATATGCATGAAAAGTTGCACACTGGACGTTAGCTCACTATGCTAACTGATTGCCAAATTTGGTGCAAATCTTTCTGCGTGCTCAAAAGTTACAGGCAATAGTATAGCTGAAACATAACTACACTGTGGCTATTGCTGCTTTATAAAATAAATATGAAGGATAATGGCGTAGCTTTCCAAGCCTACTACTGCTGTTTGTGAATTTTAAGAAAGTAGTAAATTTGCATCCATTTAACAACTATGGGTGCAGATTAGCTACTTTTTGGTAAACTGGTCACTAAGGGCATATTTACAAAGAAACTGTGCAACATATTACAGCAAGCAAAGCTTCTGCTCTGCATTGCGTCACCTGAAGGGAGCAGAACTCCATGATCTCTTCAAAGAAATGGAGCAGTTCAGCTCTCTTCATCCGCTGGAGCACTTCAAGCTTACTGGCGGTGCCAATGCAGCCACCCTTGCGCCATAGTTGTTAGCCCAGCTGTTTAGGTTGTTGCCCACTACTAACTTCGGTTTTATCCGAGTTAAGCACTGTATAGGAAACAGTCTCAAAAGAAGCCAAAGGCCTAAAAGAATCAGGAATGCAGCATCATCTCTGTCAGTGGTCAGATGGAGGTCATCTAACAGGGACGTCAAGACTTAATCAGAGGAGTGCATTGGTCGAAAAGCTAATTGTTGCGGGCTGAGCAATTATTTTCCAAATAACTTGATAGCTGATTATTAGCCAGGCTTTCCATCAGTTTGGTGGCAAACGATAAAAAGGATATAGGTCGGACATTGACGTAAACTTTATTTCTGCTCCAACCACAGCAGTATTTTCCCACTCATTAAGTACCTGACCTGATATATTAATTCTGTAAGTTTAATTCCAATAATTTCCCAGACTGTGTGAATGATCTTCGTCTTACAGATATCCCGAAGAGAGCCAGATAATATCTTTTGAGCTGCTCAATTAGCTCTTCCTATTTTACAGGCTTAAAACGCATAAAAGTGTTTCCTTGAGAAGTAGGGTCCAGTTGAGATTTTATTGAGGGGCCTGCAGACGGTGAGCTCATTTCTAAAAGGCTTTCTACAAAAAAGTAATAGAGTTGGTTGTATAAAGTGTAGGAGGGCAGAGACTCACATTTTTCACAGCGAGTGGGCCAAGCTCTCTAACAATCTCCAACATCTGTCTAGCCAGAAAGGGTGAACTGATTACTCTGAGCACAAAGTGAGTCGAATGTTCTGCTTTAAGGGCTAATTTATAGGTTTTACAATCTGTTTTGTAAATGGCATTCTAATTAGGGTTTAAGTTAAAGCCTTTCCTCCAGTGTCTTTAGGCTTTCTTACATACTTTCTAAGCAACATCAATTTGCTATTGATACACACTTCATACAGCTTTCAAGAGGACAACAGAATCAAGACCAGCCGCCACCACAATGTCTTCATCTGCCTTAAACAGATGCATTAGGTGGATGATGGAACAAGGGAGGGTAGACATTTGCAGGTTTGAGCCACAATCCACAGGAGTTTCCAAGGCACTAAAAGCCCTGGTAGTGGGAGCTAGATTGGACAATATTTTCAAGGATGTCAAGTGGTGTGGGTATTCTGCGTTTAAGTGGTTTTATTTTAAAGCTATGCCGTACCGTCGGTGGTGAGTAAGCTTTAAACTATGCATAATCCTTCCCTACGGTCCTGACAAAAACTGTGATTTTCATAGAAATTGCAGAGAAAAGCTAGGAAAATTACCATTCTCTTCTTAAGATGATGTGTTATATTACATTCTTGAATGTCTGGAAGCACTCCCCATATCTGACTACAGTGTGGGGTAGACCCATAAATCCTAATGGATTTCCACCTTTTACTGAATGGTTGGAAAGTATGACTTGGGGGTTCAGTGAAAGCAACAGGTTGCTGTGACAGTCATGGCTACATGAATGCAATGGCATAACGAAACTTGAGCGGGCCCCCCTGCAGGGTACATGGAGGGGCCCCCTCCGGACTCAATCTGGATCTCTCTGGCTGAAGTGCGGTGCTGGGGGGGCCCCCTGGAGGTTGGGGCCCCCCGCACCACGGGGGCTGCTGGGGCCTGTGTTACGCCCCTGCATGGATGGTGCTAGAGCAAATGGAAATGACATGACATGCTGCTGTTTGAAGGCTTCTTGTAGGCATCAGACTGGATCCAGATATTTAAAGGGAGTACGCTTGTATACCAGTAGATGGCGTTGTGCACCTCCGCGCTGATGTTGTTCCATCCAAGGGACAATATGTCACCTACCAAAACAACAGGGTTTAAACCTTGCATGGACTGTTGAAAACCAATGTGTGTGACAGATCCCCACAAACTATGTCTGTGGTGCCTGGGGTCTGAGGAGGTCCTTGAACTGACCCTACCTACAACGGAGGCCAAAACTAATGTCTTGACGAACAAGTTACTTACGTTCGGTAGCAGCTTTATCTGGTAGAGACTCTAGACGCTGATTCCTTATCTTAGAACATTCCCAAGCATCAGACTGCATCCGGAATTATTTCTAGCAATTTCCCCTTGCATGTTGGTAGGTGTCATCGTTCGGCACTGCATCGTATTGTTGGCGTAGTCCGCGGCGGAAGTGACATTCGGGGTGCCTACATAGGCCTCACCCCAGGGAGCTAATCTCAGTTCTTGACAGTTTTTTTTTTTAATCCTTGCAATTTATTATGATATGAGCTTCGCAAAAGGAAGAAAAGGAAAGAAAATGTGTGCAAAGAATGTGTTGGTATTGTGGTAAATTTGGACATTATCTAAAACATTGTCCCAGTAAACATAGAATTTTCAAGAGTCAAATACAGATAACATCAGTTAGAAAGGTTACAACCAGTGGAAAACTGGGGTCCTCGACAATGAATGGTGCTGCCTTGTTGAGTGAAGAAAACCAGTCTGTCGCAAAATAGGCAGCTAATACTATGTAGTTATTGATTACTCATTTAGCAGTTCCTAAGAAAATTATTTTATCCAATGAACAAGGTGAATTGGTTTCAGGACTTCAGGTCAGGTTTAGGTGTCTCAGGGAATTATATGGATATCAAGTTTGGACAATCGTTAGAGATACCTTTGATCACTAAGAATGTTCCTGAAGAGGTTAGGGCAGTAGATGGTTCAGCATTGCCTTCAATGTTAATACATGCACACAATCTTTGTGGTGTGTTTTGCAAGTCACTATGAATAAAATAGTTTTGATCTGATTGATGCCCCTCATTTTTTAATTTTAATTTATTGGCATTTATATCAATATAGAACAGTACAGGAACCATAACCAAACAGAGGGAGGGAAGGGGGTGGGGGACATCGGGTGAGGGAGGGCAAGGGAGGGAGAAAGGGGAATGGAATGGGAGAGGGGTAGGATTAGTGATCACAGTATTGATCAAAGTTGAGCAGTGAGTGATCCGTGCACAGCATTCCCATTTGCAATATTAGAACAAATAGGAAGAGGGGAAAAGGCAAAAAAGAAAAGATAATGACATAAGACACTTAAGCGTTTAAAGTAGTACACTTGCCAATATACACTGCTCATGACTGAAACACAGTCATCCCCTCTCACCTGGGGATCGCAAACAATTGGAGACATAGTGCAACAGATCAGTAGTGTACTCAGTTCGACAAAGTGGTAGGTTGAGTTCTCTCAAGTTCAGAATTGTCACCTGTATCAGTGTCCCCTGTCTCCGGCAAGGGGGAGTCTCTTAGGTGGAGAAAGGAAAGAAAAGGTTTCCGTATGTCCTTGGGGTGGGAGTGTAGTAGCATCTACTCCAAAAAGTTGGACAACTGCTCCTGGCAGTACATTACATCACATAGCCATGTACGTATGGTCGAAGCTGGTTTTTGACCCAATGCATGGCCACTCTGCGTTTGGCCAGAAGGAGCAGCATGGCAATGAGTCGGCGGTTGTTAGTTGGTATGTTCTTGACATATCCCATCAACCCCACTAGGGGAGTGTAAGAGGGTAGCTGCCCAGTGATTGTGTGTATAGTCGAATATACTTCCACCCAGAAGACCGCCACTCTTTGACATTGCCATGCAAGATGGATAAACGAGGCATGAGGTGAAGCGTGTTGGAGACAGTGTAAGTCGGGGACCAGTCCAATTTTGAAGAGTTGCAGTGGGGTGTGGTAAAGGCAGTGGAGAACTTTGAAATATATTAAGCGCAGCCTATAGTTAGAGGAAACGCGCCTCCGTCGGAAGGTGCAAGGAGAAAGCATGAGGGGTTGCATGGGGGCTCAGCAACTCCAACAGGACCAGGGCATGATCTGAGATGGTTTGGAGTAAATGTGACACTCTGGTGACCCACGTCTGGACGTCATGAGAGACTAACCAATAGTCTATTCGGGACCATGTGTTGAGGTGCGCTGTAAGACAAGTGCCCTCCAAAGTATCCTCGTGTGCGTGTCTCCATGTGTCCTGTAAAAGTTGTCCTAGAGAAGCGTGTTTAGTTTTAGTTGGGGTGCAGGCGTTAAGAAATCCCTGACCAGTCTAGTTGGTTGTCTAGTGCCACATTAAAGTCCCCGCCCCATACTACAGCTCCAGGCCCGATTCCACTGATCAGCCTCCAGATCCCAGAAAAGAAGTCAGGGTCATCCGTGTTCGGGAAATATATGGCTGCCAGCACCACCGGTTGTCTATGCAGTGTCCCTGCTAGGATGACATAGCACCCATCCTTGTCGATTATGGTGTGAGTCAGGTGTGATGGGAGCACTTTACGCAGTGCTTCTGCAACTCCTCTGGCATAATTTGAATAAACTGAGGTGTGCGTTTCCCTGCACCACTTGGCCCACAGTCCCAGGGCGGTCCAACATGTTAGGAGGGTCTCCTGTAAGAAGCAAATATCAACCTTACGTCTACAGAGGTAGGAGTTGACAAAGCGCGCTTTCCTGTGGTCATTAAGGCCATGATGTTCCAAGCGATGCATGTAGTGGTGGTCATGTTGCCTGATGACAAGGGAAAAGGATCAGGACAGAGCTATGTAGTGTAGCTTGCTAAGTGCAGATGGTTAGTAGAGAGGTAGCGTACTGTGGCAGAGAGAAGGAAAGGGAATAAAGCAGCAACAATCAACAAACCAAATACTCAACCCCGTACCACCCCTCTCCCACTCCAACCCAAAAACATGGTTGAGAAAACATTCCCACCCCCACCCCAACATCCCAGTCGCAATTTGATGATTCCTGTGGGAATTAGTCCTGGAGGCGGAGAGTATCCAGACATACAGCCGTGCCAGGAATGACTGGGTGGCCGAACAGGGGGAATCTTGAGGGGGGGGACACCATGGGCATTCAATGGATATCTCTGACACAAAGTTTGAGGTGTCTCCAACATGAAATGCAGACTCTGGGCACCTACATTGCAAGAGGAGTGTATGGAGAGACAACACCAGCCCTTTCGACCTGTGGAGGCAGATACAGGTCATTATTGTTAACAGAGTTGCAGCCCATCAGTCATTATCACTGAGAGGGTGTGCTTCAGAGGTGCGCCGCAAATCCCTAGGTGTTCGCTCCCGTTTGGTAATTTCTTTGGGAATTTGAGAGCAAATTTCGCATCTGTAAAAAAGTGAGGTTTGCCTTCAAAAGAGATTTGTAATTTGGCTTGGTATAATTAGTGCATATGGAATATCTGCTATTTGAAGGAGTAATTTGGAAGGCAAGAATTTACGATGGGCGGCCTGGACTGACGGGGTAGAATGAGAGGTCGTTTCCCTGATACTGGATCGATCCGCACTCGCGCGCAAATCGCAGGACTAGCTCTCCGTTCCTATAGTTCAAAAGTCATGCAACTACGACGCGAGCTGGCGCACCAAGAGGGGGTCGTGGACCCAGCGAGCATTGAGTCCACTCCATGATGAAGACTGCGGACAAGCCCTCTCCAAAAAGGTTACGGAGCATGGTCTCCACAAAGTCCTTCATTTTGGTAATTGCAGTGGATTCTGGGATACGCGTTGTTCGGAGGTTGTTGCGTCTTGATCCCACCTCAGGCTCTTCATTTTTCATTTGATGATTTCAAGAACTTTGTCTATCCACAGAAGGTGTTCTTTGGTGTCTGATGATCACTCAAGGGTGACTGTTCCTAAAGAAAAGAGGAGCTGGCCAAATCGGTTGCTAAGAGAAATAGTGAGTGAAACTAACTCACAGGATAGGTTGGAAGCGAAACACTGTGGAGGTGGGGGAATTCCTCCTTTTGGAAAAAGTGCTGTCACACACCCATGCGGGTGTCATTCTTCATCATCGGGCTTTGCTCCTCGTGGGTGTGGCGCTGCAGTCCCCCACGGGCCCAGCGAGAGGGCTCTTTGTAGGAGTTCTTTTCGGAGTAACGCCGTAGTTGTGAGTGCGGGTGTGTGGGGGGGGAAAGGTGAGTGAATTAAAATTACCACGCCGGTACCCTAAAAAACCTTTATTCAAGGGTCCGTGGGCTAAGGTTAAAACAGATGACAAAGAAGGCCTCTAGAAAAATTATATCTGAGGAGTGAGTATTTTCCTTCTGTTCTCTGGTCAGTAAGTGAGAGTGATAGTGATGGTGAGTACGTTAGGTCGACATGTTTCGCGCCTTACATGGGTCCCTAGTGGATCCCGTGGCGTTTCATCAGGACAGTGCTGTGTGAGGGCACTTTTTCCAAAAGGAGGAATTCCCCCACCTCCACAGTGTTTCGCTTCCAACCTATTCTGTGAGTTAGTTTCACTCACTATTTCTCTTAGCGACCGATTTGGCCAGCTCCTCTTTTGTTTAGGAACAGTCACCCTTGAGTGATCATCACGTTAGCCATGGGAACGTGGGTACTGCACCTGTTTTTCCTTTAGCTCCCTGTCCCCCCTCTTTGTATTTTGTGACGTAGTACGGCAGCCAGCCGTGGGACATTCTAAGCCTATTTTTCTTCTTTCTTGCACTTTTTGTTACTATTAGTGGCACACAACATTTCTTAACAGTCTTCCTTGATCTATCTACACATGGGAGTCACACTGACCAGTCCACATTACAACACCCTACGAAGGTTCAGGTGCCCTCCCTACACTACAACACCCTACTAGGGGCTAGGTACCTTTAAAAAAAAAAACACACATTAAAACATGGACACCCAGGTCTAAGCTTTGATGATGACATTGTGGCCGAAATTCTAAGGGCTCCGTCATTATTAACAGCAGAAGGGGGGATGGCAGCGGGAAGTAAGACTGAGGACTGGAAAGCACTGCAAGCTCTCAGAAAACAACAAATTAAGACCGCCCTTCAGGGGTCAATATTGACAGAGTACCTCCGGGCCAATATAGCCCCCAATGGCCTATTAGTAACCCTCACCCCAAGGATCTTCTTAGAAAATATCACCTTCCGTAGGGAGTGGTTTAAGATAGCTTGGAAGTGTACGCGCGATTGGCTTGTGCTCATTATTAACACAGCGAAAAGCCTCTTAGATGCTCTAGTGATACAAATCACTGTGGCAGAAAACACACTAAAAGCAGGCATTTCTATCACAGCCTTCAAAACACGCTTAGCTGAAATCAACGAAGAGATGAATGAGCACAAGGAGTACCTCAGAAAACAGAAGATCACAAAATTACAAAAGGATGTTAAGCGATTTGACCAGGAAAAACTTACCCCTACATAAAAGAGGATTACGAATATCAGACCAACAATACCTCATCAGATGAGAGTGCCAGCAATTTCTTCAGAAGGTCGGGTTTTATGAGTAGTGACTCTAGTTATGAGGGCCGTAGCTATACACCTAAACCCAGGGGCGCACAGAACAACCAACCACCACCCATTTTTCAAAATTTTCCGACACACCCCTACCAACCACAGATGTTCCCAGGACAATGGATGGGACCACCGCCGATGTGGAATGTACCACCAGGCCACCCTCTACAAGTCCAACAGTATCAACAGTTCCTGAACCCCCCTTTTTTCAACAGAGGGAGGGGCAGAGGTCGAGGCAGAAGAAGAGGAGGGCACAAGAACGTACACTGGCAGGAACCAGGCACCCAGATGACGTTGAGGAGCAAAACCACCAGCCAGAAATGTTAGTAGTTTATCTGTCCTCCAGACCACTTGCCGAGGGCGAAGTCAAACTCTTGGAGAAAGGTTTGGGTTTCGTCCCAACACCACATGAGGACTCTTTCCGACTTCACCAAGAACTACACCAGTTCTTCCACAAGGTGAGGCTTAAAGCCTTTTTTCAAGACAAACCAGAGACCCCAGGAACAGGTCTCAAGAAAAAGTCACGGTTCACGCCCACTGCGGCAATGACGCCCCATGAGATCCTTACCTTCGAACAAGCGATCCTGAGAGACATCCCAGTCATCACCAACGGACGGCCATATAATAACCTGTCTATACAAGAAAGGAACCAGCTGAAGGCACTCACAGAGGACACCACCATCATCATAAAACCAGCTGATAAAGGCGGTGCCATTGTCATCCAGGATATGAGCACATACAACTAAGAATGTCACCATCAGCTCACCAATACCAGGTACTACCTCCCCATTGAGGAAGATCGGACTGGACGCCTTACAACAAAGATCAGGAGTTTGAATACAGAAGCAGATTCAGAAGGCTGGATTTTCTCACATTAAGCAGCATTCCTTATCAACGATCAACCTCGGATCCCATACTTTTACACCTTACTGAAAATCCGCAAAGGTGTCAATCTGCCACCAGGACGACCTATAGTCTCGGGGATTGAATCCCTGCTTGAACCTCTAAGCAAATTTAGCGACTTCTACCTTAGACCGATCGTGATGAAGACACCTACCTATCTCAGAGACACCACAGAAGTCCTTAACCTGATAGAGAATTTTCCAGAACCCGAAAGGATCAGCCTCCTAGTCACTTTGGATGTAGAGGCGTTATATACCAACATCCCTCAGGACGCCACCCTTGAGGTCCCAGAGACCATCCTACATGAAATAGAGCCTTGGCCTTATGAGACCCTTATCTCGTTTATCTTGGAATGTGCTTCTGTAGCTCTGAAAGAGAACTTCTTTACGTTTCAGACCCAACTTTACCATCAAGTTCAGGGGACCTGCATGGGTAGCACCTTTGCTCCCCGTCTGGCCTGCTTTTACATGGCTGCCTTCGAAAAAAAGTTAATCTTACACGAGAACAACCCCTACCAGGAGAACATACTACTGTGGCACCACTACATATCCTGGTATTTTGGATGGGAGACGTAGAACAATGTGCTACCTTCTGTGAATGGGTTAACACCCTTGACTCTTTCCTGAAATTTTCATGCACAAAGTCAGAGGATAGTATACCCTTCCTTGATTTGATGATCTCCATTCGAAATGAGGTTTTACTAATGACTAACTATAGAAAACCCACCGACATGAACAGCCTCCTACTTTATGACAGCCATCACCCGAAGGCCCTTAGGGACAACCTCCCGGTGGGACAGTTCCTCCGCCTCTGCAGGAATTGTAACACCGTGGCAGAGTTTGACAACCAAGCCATGATCTTGACTGCTAACCTCACAAACCGACACTACCCTAAAAAAGTGATACACCAAGCACACAAGAGGGCTAGGAACAATCACAGAGAGAGCCTCTTGGAGAGCAGGGAGAAGACACTAATGGATACCCTCACGTGTGTCACCACATTCACACCCAGCTCTAACAAAATACAAAAGGTGATTAAAAAACAGAGGGGCATCTTACAGACGGGTAATTTTCCCCCAGGCCGACTCCTCTTTTTGCCTTCAAATGCACTCTGAATTTGAGGGATTTACTTGTTCACACGGGCCCCCAAAACCACAACTGACAAAACAACCTACTCTATGGGCTCTCCCACCGGTAGAAGAACATTTTCCTTGTGGGTCTTGCTCTATATGCCACCTGACCACGGCAACTTAACACATAGATCTGGGCCTTCAAAGACCCAGGCGACAGAGAAAACATACCAACTGTAATACCAAGAATTGTGTATATCTCATAACGTGTCCCTGCAATCTGCAATATGTGGGTATGACCACGAGACCGATCAAGGTACGAATTAGTGAACGTAGAAGCACTATTCGATGTAAAAAGACCAATACTAGGATGCTGAGTCACTTCTCTGAGACCAGCCATACACCTGACAGCCTCAAGTGGACTGTTATCGAGTCCAATCCCAGTTGGTCGGCTAGGACCCTTTTCACACAAGAGCAACGCTGGGTGTTCCGTCTACAGAGTAGTACAAAAGGCCTTAATGATGACATCCCATGGGCGGAATTTATTAATTGACCCTATCTCCAACTAGAATCCGCCCCCATCATCTCTGTCACTACAAGACTTTGATGTTCCCTTACACAGCAGCACCTGATTGCACACTCGGCTGGCATAGACAGGTCCTCTAAGCGCTGGTGCTAGTCTGAGGCTACCCTTAAGTAGAACAGGTCCTTGCTACTGACCAATCACCTTTGGACCCTCTCGTTGCCAACATGTCATGCTATACCAACCCAACATGCCATGTCATGCACATCATTGCGACAACTTTTAGCACTGAGCACTAAGAAATTTTGTGGACCATAATATGGTGGCCTGCTATGAATGAACATAAACAAACTCTGATTATGGCTCTATAATAAACACTCACACTAGCACGACCTATGTGCGTTAACAAGCCTGCACATTTCACAGTACGTCATGGCTTATGCACATAATCAATATAGTTTTGTCCTTGTTTCTCAAAATAACAACCTTCAGGTTAAAACGCACAATGACAAGCTTGGGTGTGCCTTTACGTCATAGCTTATGCACATAATCAATAAAGGTTTGGCCTTGTTTTCAAAATAACCACCTTTTTTTTTTTAAACTTTATTTTTCATTTTCATATTGCTTACAACGTTACATGGTTATTCACTGCGATAGTAAATCCAGTAAAATAAACAGGCATCATTTGCAAGACAATCGTGCACAAGCGAGCAACGCCCCGATTCCTCAGGGTAGCTTCTACATCATACATTGGGACGTCAACCTCTGACCAGCCCGGGCAAGCAGGCCCACCCCAACTGTCAATCCACTCTTTCAATGACATAACAAACTCTGCGGAAAAGCAAGTTGGATGGACCATGAATTTACCCAACCCCCGTGGGGACAATCCCAGCAAGCTGTTGTGAATTGGAGGCAGCATTGGTCTCCAGTAAATAATTTTTAAGTGGCTCCCAAATATCTTTTGGTCGAGATGCCGGGGGTTGTGTTGTGGCATAAAGTTCACAGTTAGTGTTGCAATATGTGAGGCTATGGAGCCAATCTTTCACTGTGGGGGAGATCTGGCTGCCCCATTTGAGAGCTATTTCCCTCTTTGCGAGCAACAGAGTGATGGCCGTGAATTTGCGCAACTTCTTCGGGAGACCCCCCACATATCCCAGCAAGGCGACTTCAGGCGTGGGGTCCATATCAATGTGTGCCATTTGTGTTATTGACTTAAAAATGGATCTCCAGAAGACCCCAATTTTGGCACAGTTCCAAGTCAGGTGGGCAAAATCGGCTTGCGGGCCCCCACACTTAAGACAGGAGTGCGGTCGATTAGAATCAATGGCGTGAATTCTAGCTGGGGTCATATAGACCCTCCACAAATATTTAAAGCGTATGAGCTTATGTATGCTGATTAAAGAGACCTCTTTAGTTTGTGCACAACAAAAAGACCAGTGTGAGTCTTGATTTGGGTGTCCAAGGTCCAGCTCCCATGCCTCCCGTATCCTGGTGTCCCTGCTAGGGACTAGGGACATACATGCTTAATAGAGCTTCGAGATTAGGTGTTCACCCCCGGGAATTGTGATAAGGAGAGTAAGCGGAGGGAAGGACTCGGGCTCCAACGGGTACCCCGAGATCTTGGCTCTGAGCGCCCTCCGTATCCTACTAAATACAAATTGGTCCATAAATGTAGCCTCACTGTACTTCCCACCCTCTGTACTAGAGAAAAAATGTCCTCCCGAGAACGAATCCCCAATCTTATCATTGAATACGCAGTGAGTGTACGCTGTACCAGCTTTTCCTCCGTAATGGGGAGTCAAGGGTTATTAATGACTGGGATCTCAGATGAGTATAACACACCACCTCCCGTCACTCTTGTCAACTTGCGCCAAGCCCAGCTAGTGGTGGATACTGTCTGAATATCCCGGGGATCTCTGGGGAACCCTCGTGGCAGCACAGTGCAAAGTGGCGCCGGGAGCACCAGGTCAGCCTCAGGTCTAGAGTAGGGAATCCGCACGTCCGGGTGATACCAGTAATGTGCAAAACTACACTGTGCAACCAAGTAGTAGACCTGAAAATTGGGGACTCCGAAAGCCCCTCTCTCATATGGTAATGACATGGTGTCCCAGCTAACCCTGGGTCTTCCTCCTCCCCAGACCAATCTGATGAGATGGGAACGCAACGTACGGAAAAAGGTGTTGGGGAGAGGAATGGGGATGTTGTGAAATAGATACAAAAACTTTGGAAGGACAATCATCTTCACAAGTGCCACTCGACCAGCAAGGGAGAGGGGGAGTCTCAACCAGCGTTCGACCTGCTGTTCCAGATTATGCACCGCCGGGCCATAGTTGAGTGTGATTATTTGCTCAGTTCCCCTGTGGACCTGAATACCCAAATATTTGGCTGACTCCTCAGACCACGGGAGTGGGAATTCGCAATCCCACTGTGCAGTGCTCGGAGTCAGTGGGAAGATTTCGGATTTTCCCCACTTTATACCTAGCCCGAAGAAACGCCAAACCGAATAATCTCTCTGATGAGCGGTTCCAAATTCTCCTGGGGGTTACGGACATAAAGTATGATGTCATCCACGTATAAGGAAATTAAAAGCGGACCCGTTTTGAACTGGAGACCTCTGTGCAAATGCCTTTCCTGGAAATGGCGGACCAGAGGATCCAGCGCCAATATAAAGAGCAGCGGGGATAGTGGACAACCCTGTCTGGTACCACGGGTGAGGGCAAACGACGAGGACAAAGTGCCGTTCAGGCGGAGTCTAGCTCTGGGCGCAGAGTATAGCAGCGCAGTAATGTCAATGAATCCCTTGGGGATAACCAACTTCCTCATCACTGCCATGAAAAAAGGCCACTCCAAGGAGTCTAATGCCTTTTCAGTATCAAGTAGGACTGCAGCCACCGGGACCTCAGGAGCGATCCTATGTATTACCGCAAATAATGTGCACAGGTTTAAAGCAGTTGACCTTTGGGGGACAAAGCCCGACTGAGTCGGGGAGATAATGCGATCCAGTAACAAGGCCAGTCTCAGCGCAATCATATTAGCCAAGCTTTTATAGTCAAGGTTTGAAAGTGATAACGGCCTGTAAGAACCGCATAAAAGCGGATCCTTCCCAGCTTTTGGAAGAAGAATTATTACAGCCTCGCGCAAAGTGGGGGGGAAGTACCTTGCGTTCAAGCGCCTCGTTATAAACCTCTAATAGTTAGGGCGATAATAGGTCCTTATAAGTTTAATAAAAGATACCGGTAAATCCGTAGAAGCCAGGGGCCGTTGAGCCATTCACAGCATCTATGGCGCTACTAATTTCCTCGACTGAGAAGGGCTCAGCCAAAAACTGCTGCATGAACTTCTCAAGCCACACCATAGCAAACTCTGCAAGATAGCCATCACAGTCTCCCTTGCTGTGTGTCACCCGAGTGGCGTTTCAATTGGAATAGTATGCTAAGAATTCATCACGAATCTCTGGGGTACCAGTCAGGGTTTGCCTGGTTGAGGAGCGTAAGCAAGTGATCTAGGAACGCCCAGCCGAGGGTTTCAGCAGCCGCGCCAGCATGCGGCCAGGTCTGTCACCCTCCCCATAACGCCTTGCAATGGCATACTTGCTTAAATAACGATGCTCACGTTCCGCAGCCTCCCTAAACTCCGTCAAGAGCGTCAGTCGGCAGCCGAGTCGTGAGGGGTCGGGCCTTGCAACCTGCTCACTATCTAGCACCTCGAGTTGCTTCTCTATACGTGCAATCGTACCCCGCAAATCTTTAAGAACCCCAGTGTGCTTAGAAATGCATACTCCACGCATATAGGCTTTAAATGCCTCCCAGAGTATGGCCCACAAGCTCACCGAGCCCTTGCTCAGTTCAAAGTATTCGACTATGGCCTCCCGAAGTTCGGAGCTGAACACTGCATTCGTTAATGCTTGCCCGGGGAATCTCCACATCCTCTCACATCCCTCCGGCCTGGGAACGCGTACATGTAACACCACTGGGGAGTGGTCGGAATATGTGCTAGGGAGGTGTAAGGATGACCTGTACCATGTTGCCAAGTTGGGGGAGACCAGCCAAAAATCTAATCTGGTCCAAGTGCCATATTGGGCGACGTAATGAGTGTACACTGCATCGACTGGATTGCGTTGGCACCACACATCCACAAAACCAACCGAATCGCAGATATCCTGCAAAACGTGATGAGCGCGGGGTTTGGTGTCCGAGGCTTTGGACGTACTATCCCGTGCAGGGTCTAAAAGTAGATTAAAATCCCCGCCCATGCATATGTAGTCAGCGTCTAGTTGTAGGAGCTGCGTGTGGAGACTTTGGAAAAACTCTGGGCTATCAACATTAGGCGCATATACGCATATGAACGCAATGCGATGTCCCATTAAGAGACCCTCTACCATAGTGTACCACCCCTCACTGTCAATGTGCGCTTTTAAAAATTGGAAAGGTAGACGTTTGTGAATTATGACAGCTGTGCCCCGTGCATACGTGCTGTATCCTGCAAAATAGCGGTAGGGACCCCAGCCTGAAGCGAAAGTGTTGGTGGCGACCCTGGGTAGGTGTGTTTCCTGTACGAATGCGATGTCCACCCTGTGACGCTGTAAATAATGCAAGACCTGCTTCCCTTTCCTGGTGTTGTTAAGCCCCCGGACATTCCAGGTGATCAGTGTAATATCTGAAAATGGAGCCAATCTATCCCACCCGACATCCCAACAAATTACTAGTGACTGGACTTGTGCATTGCAATTAAAACATACCATGCTGCAGTGAATAAGTAAGGTTAAAACTATTGACAAACCAACAAAGCTAACGTTACCCCCCTCCTCCCCCTACCCATCCCTGCATGCCCTTCCGCACTGAATAACCCCTATGAACCCTCGTAGACATGCATCATGTAAACACCCTCGTACGTAAAGCAGGAGCAATGTTAGATACATTTCCCAAATTTCTAACGCAACCGCAAAGTGATCAACACTTGGGGTGTGGCAACACCACGCCAGTTACCCAACATTGTAAAGATCAATACAGATACATCATTCACCCAAAGAGAAAGGGGCACTTAAAATTCAGCTGCAACTCCTCGGTACAGGCTGCACTGATTACTCATTGGAAAATAAGTCAACGCTAGCTGCCGAGCCACTGTTAGGGGGAGATGCCCTGGACGAGTCTTTGTTCTTGTGGCTGCTTCTGTTACCTTTGTAGTCTATGCAGAATTCTTGCACCGCAGTGGGGTTATCAAATATGCGGGAACGGCCCTCAACGTCCACTCGGAGACGAGCTGGATATAACATGCCGTATCGCAGACCCAAATTGCGCAATATGGCCTTCACACCAGTGAACTTTCGTCTGGCCTCCTGTACCATCACGGTAAAATCCGGAAATAGTGCCAATGTCAAACCCTGCCAGGATATAGAACCCCGCTCTCTAGATAGCCTCAACACTGTATCTCTGTCCCGGAAATTTAAGAGGCGGGCAATGATGGGCCTAGGTGGGCAGCCAGGATTGGGGCGGGGGCCAAGCGATTGATGAGCTCTTTCTACAAGAAAAGTGGGGGTGAGGGCTTCTTTACTAAGGATGTCAGTGAGCAGGGTTTTCACAAATTGGTCCATACGTCCTGTGTTGGACGACTCAGGATCGCCCAGAATGCGGACATTATTACGCCTACTGCGAGCCTCAAAATCCTCGTTCTTTATGGCAACTTCCTTTAGGATCTTTTCCATGCGATCTAGGTGTCTGGTGGATTGCGCCACGCCATCTTCCAGGGCCGACACCCTGCCCTCTACTAAATCTAGACACTTCTAGTATGTGTCCAATTTGGCGCCCATAACTTCTAAGCGTTTTTCCAGGGTATCGAATCAGCCCTCAAGAGCCCTTAAGCCCGCCCGCACTTCAAGGAGTAGTGCTCCTGGCCTGGCAGAGGCGTCATTCAGGGCGGTTTCCTCTGAACCCCCCTTGGCCATGTCACCGCCAGACTCGGCAGACTGCTCGGTAGGCTTTCCGAAGTGCAGTAGCCGTTGTTTGGGGTCTTTACGCCCCATTTCTTCCCTGCAGGGCTCAATGTCTGCCAGTCTGCTCTCAGGGCCAACCAGCGTCCTCAGCTGCCCCAAGAGGGTGCCTAAGCCTGGCCCTCTGCGGCTTAATCTCCTTCGCGTGGCCTAGCAACAGGCCACCAGGTGCTGTAGGATGTCAGGCGCCAGCTGATTAAACACAAGGCCCTGCAGCTCCGATTCAGCCTACCTGGCACCCATCCCGCACAGTCTCACCGCAGTTTGGGCTCAGGATTATATGCAGCAGTTAGAAAGGGATCTCAGGAGCACCGGTACACAGGATCTGCAACTCCCCGCGTTATCAGGCCAGAGCTGCGTATTTCAGATTTTCTCGCCGGTTGTGCCAACGGTGCCCAGCAGGAACAACCTCAGCGTGGCAAGCTCGGCTTCCCACGGGCCCCCCCGGCCGACCCGAACAGCCGGATGGCTGGCCCCCAGGCTAACCCACGGTCTCTTCCTCCACGGGGCCTCCGGGGGCAATATGGGCCGACCCACAGTTGTGAATGCGGGATGGGGCTAAATGCAAAGGGGGGGGCAAAAAAGGAGCGACCACACCCAATGGCTAGCGGGGCCCATCTGATCCCCCCTCCATCGGGGCAAGGCCACCGGAGAGCCGCTCACCGTCGCTTTGCTCATCGCAGCCCCACCTCAGTCTCCGTCCAGCTCTCTGCTCCAGCACCGTCCCTGTGTTCCCGGAGGCCTCAGCTTGCGTTATTGTAGGCATCCAGCCGCCCCGGACGGCTCCGATTCAAGCGGGCATTCTAGCGCTTTCCGGCCAGTCGGCCCAAACTGAGTTCGGCCAGGATTGAAGGCAGGATGGGCGAAGTTGTTGGGATTGTTGACGGAGCCTCAATGCTGCACGGCCATCTTGGTCGACAGCCTAGCCACGCCCCTTCAAAATAACAACCTTCTGGTTTAAACGCACCATGACATGCTTTGGTGCGCCTTTACAAGACTGCACATTTAACCCTAAAGCATGGGCTAACGTGTGATATTAACATAGCTTAGTTCTTGTTTCCAAAATACGGCCAGCAGGAACAAAAACCACAACACTTGGCCATCCCCTACTCCCAAGATGGCCGCCACGTTTTAGACGCACGCACACACACACCGGTACATCATTCCGCGTTCCACCCCCCCACGCCACTGGCCCTTCCGGGCTAGTTGCCAGGTCTGGTACATATACGGAAGCAGCGCACATTGCCCCTTACCGGCATTCGAGCAGCGGAAAGGCAGGTAATAGACTGCACTCCGGGAGAGGCTACGTGAGTATTTTCCAAGCTGACTTGCACATTGACTGAGGTAATATTTTGGTCATGAGCGCCCTCAGCTCACTTTCGACATATCACCCGCAGGTAGTCCTCTTCACTCTGTGCTACCACGCCGATGAGGCCAGCCCTTACTACTGGTTGGGTAGGAGATATATGTTGTTTGTCTGTTCGTATGTTTGTCGCATGATGTTGCAAGATGATGTTACTCACACCGGAGTAACCCTTTACTGAAAGTTGCATAACAAGTAATTTTTAACGGACTGTACCACATATCACGGCTCCCACGCCATTATTTTAGACATCACAGACGTGTGTCATTTTGAAAGCAGAAATACGTTTGGAGTGTTGTGCACACCAGCATGCTGACTCTTCCACACAGCTCCTGTGTGTTGAGGTGCCATAAATTTCGCGACAAGTGACCACCATTGGCATTAAGATATCGGTGTGACTGAGCACTGCACTGACATTTTCTGGCGATAGGGGTGTGAATGTAATAGCATGCCTCCTTGCCCCAATCATGACCAACAAGGATTGTTTTAGTCACATTCACTGCTTGATCATGACAAAATGATTACTATCTCTCTACTATAGTGTTGCCCTCTTTTTGTCTTCTCTCACTCTCTCTCTAGTTTGGATCTAGAAACGCCTAGTGGACGTTCCTTTAGGCGCTCTGACGCCAAAAAACCTGAATATAGGTATTATAGGAATACTGAGTGCCGCAGTCTCAGATCCCTATTTTTAACCTTTCTTCACTTTAAGCACGGTCCTGATGAAACACCACGGGATCCACTAGGGACCCATGTAAGGCGCGAAACATGTTGACCTAACGTACTCACCACCACTATCACTCTCACTCACTGACAAGAGAACAGAAGGAAAATACTCACTCCTCAGATATAATTTTTCTAGAGGCCTTCCTTGTCATCTGTTTTAACCTTACCCCACGGACCCTTGAATAAAGGTTTTTTAGGGTACCGGCGTGGTAATTTTAATTCACTCCACTTTTTTTTACCCCCCACACACCCGCACTCACAACTGCGGCGTTACTCCGAAAAGAACTCCGACAAAGAGCCCTCTCGCAGGGCCCGTGGGGGACTGCAGCGCCACCCCCACGAGGAACAACGCCCGATGATGAAGCATGACACCCGCATGGGTGTGTGAGGGCACTTTTTCCAAAAGGAGGAATTCCCCCACCTCCACAGTGTTTCGCTTCCAACCTATTCTGTGAGTTAGTTTCACTCACTATTTCTCTTAGCGACCGATTTGGGCAGCTCCTCTTTTCTTTAGGAACAGTCACCCGTGAGTGAGCATCACGTTAGCCTTGGGAGCGTGGGTACTGGACCTGTTTTTCCTTTAGCTCCCCGTCCCCCCTCTTTGTATTTTGTTCTTTGGTGTCTACCTGTGCAGTGTCAACATCTGAGAAGCAGTCCTAAAGATGGTCCAGTCTATTTTCGTGCTTATAGACACGTTGTTTAATGTGATCCAAACAGCTAGTATGTCCAGTTTCACATTGATGGCTTTTAGACTGGTCTTGACGTCAACGAGGAGTTCCGTAAAGTCAATGTTATGTTGCCCATCTTTCACTGACCGAACCGGGAAGCGTCAGGCTGCAATCCCTGTTCCACCTGGCGGGTGAGGCGCCTATCCTCAAATGAGAGTATGGATTGTTTAGCCCTGTGCTTGCCCATGATAAAGGTGGTGGGTGAGAGTGTCTGAAAATAGAGGCGCTGTACTGGGTAGCCGCCAAGCATATAGTATACGGTCACAGGCAGTGTGTAGAAGGGCAGACCGCTCACCAAGCCCGGGGAATAGGAGTCAAGTCTAGCAATCCGCTGCAGAGGACGCAGAACTACTGAGAGCCCGCCACACACCAGAGTATCCTCCATTCCAGAGGGCACGAGCAGGCTCATGGTCACAACTCGGGACGGATCAGCAGTGTTGGCACAATGAAGAGCACTGGCAATGAGTGCGTGCAATCCCACAGCATCTCCCCCACAGTCGAAGGGCACCGAGTTTATTATCAAGATGGGGGTGAATGGGCAGTGAGACAGGTGCATCAACACCAACAGGGATGACCGGAGTGCCCCACACAGCCCGCCCTTTGTTGTCCAGTATGAGATTAGAGGGGGGAGAGCGCACTAACCAGCTCACAAGTGTAGATGCGGGGGGGCAGAGCACCTGAAGAATGAGCCAGAATCGAGGGCGTTAGCCAAGGTTCATCCCAGTCCATTAAGAAGAGTTGTCGTGGCAGGTGGGAAGGCAAACCAAGGCTCAGGTGGGCGTCGTCCTCCCCCCATGCACACAGGCGGGTGGGGGAGCCACGTTTGGGACGCCCTCAGGGCCCGCCGCCCCACAGCCAACAAGTCAGGTGAGGCCGCGCTGGCGGGCATAATATCCAGATAGGAGGACGTGTGGCAGGGGACCAGGCAGCAGCCCATATACCACTGCGGCACACCAAGTGATCATGAGGGGCCGCCAGTATGGGGCTCAGCGCCAGGGGCCCAGCCGCAGACACACATCGTAGACCCCCGTGTGCAGCCCAGGGACTCCGCTGGTCTTTGGCGCAGCCTGCCACAGGTAGCTTCCGTCTGTCACTGAGGCAACCAGTAGATGTGCTGCAGGACCCAGGGTCCACAGCAAGGATGTGCAGGCAGCCAATTTAACACTGGGCTCGGGAGCCAGCCTCATAACCAGAGAGGTCCGAGCCCGGTGGGGGGCAACAGCGTGCGGAAAGGATAGTATGCAGCAATCCCTGGTCTCCGGGCCTCCTCCTAACAGCCTGTGCAGCCGCCTGCCTCCCGGCCCATCTAGAGGCCCCCGCTGCTGCAGATCGTCTCAGGTCTCATTCTGGTGCATGCAGGACGCAACTCAGCAGGCAGCGCCGGCAGCTCCAGGAATAGACCGATCCAGTCAAATTTCGCCAGGAGGTACCCTGTAGGTAAAGGGTGCCAGTGCTGCCAATTAAGCCCTTGTTGAGCCTGCTGTGTGTCGGATGTTTGCAGGATTAGGAGTTCGGCTGGCAGAACCTCTTTAATGAGTGGCCATCTTGAAGCCCAGCTAAGCTCCACCAATCAGTTCTTGACTGTTTTTCCACACCAGAAGCATGGAGGCAAGCTGAAGTGGAAGGACTAGTGTACCAAATGTGAGGTCCTAAGGGATCTCATTATGTGAGAATACAGTTCACAGAACGGGGAGGATGGTAGAGTCAATAAGGAATCTGCAGCTAGAAAGAGTCTCTACCAGATAAAGCACTACTAGAGGTAAGTAACATCTTCATCTGATAGAGACTTCTAGCCGGAGGTTTATTACCTTAGAAAGTATGCCAAAGCAATTACTCCCCAGAGGTGGGTTTGCAGACTGCTTTAAATTGCGAAGTCCTCCTGGAGGACCGAACTGGCAAAATGCCCATCTTCCCGGACCTGACTGTCGAGGCAGTAGGTTTTAGCAAACGTGTGCAATGATGCCCAGGTAGCTGCCAGACAGATGTCCAGGACTACGACTCCTATTTCCAACGCAGTGGTCACAGCGTAGCACTGGTAGAATGAGCTAGTAAGCCCTCAAGAGGCTGTTTCTTGGCCATTGCATAGTAGATCTTAATACAGAGGATGATCCATCGAGATATAGTTCTCCTCTGAATTGCCTTCCCTTTCTTTGCCCCTGCAATTCCACTACAGAGATGATTCTCTACCTGAAAATCTTTGGTACGATCAATAAAGAATGATAACTATCTTTTTGGATCCAGGCGGTGGAGTCTCTCCTCTTCTTTAGAAGAATAAGGAGGGTAAAAAAGGTAAGTAGGGTGATGTTTTGCCTGACATGAAAAGGTGTGACCACCTTTGGCAAAAAGGATGCTCTAGTTCCAGCTTGTATAGGGAGAATGAAGTGTAGAGAGGGTTAACTAAAAGCGCCTGCAATTCCTTAAAACTCTTGACAGATGTTATCACCACAAGGAAGACAGTTTTCAGAGTTAGGAGTTATAGAGGGTAGCTAAGCATTGGCTCAAAAGGAGAACACAATAAGAAGGTGAGAACTAAATTCAAGTCCAATTAGGACATAAAGAAGGGCATGGGAAGAAACATATGCTGCAAACCTTTAAGGAATTAAGGGCCACACCAGCGCTCTGCTGCAGCACGGCCAAACCCATAGGCAGACCACCTGCCAGATTTTGAGTTGAATGCAGTGCGGGCGGTCCAGCAGTGGCAGTCCTATGGCGGTGCCTATCAAAGGCTCGTATGTGAGCCTTAGAAAGGAAGCGCTGTGGGAGTGCCAAAGGACGTTCCTGCCCGCATGGACTGTGCAGTCCATGCTGTGCAGGAACAGGGGGGCACACCATGTGCCCCCCCCTGCATGCACCCCAGGCACAGAGGCAACAGGGGACCCTGTAGGGCCCCCTTAGTTTCCTCACTGCACCCCTTTTCATGGCAGGCTCACCGCCATAAAAAGGGTCGCAGTGAGGAAACTCGTAAAATGCTTGGCAGTGCTGCAGCAGCACTGCCAGGATATCACAGTCTCACACAGCTGCGCCACCGCCGCTGGACCAGGGATCCCCGGTGGTTGCGGCGTTCATGTGGTGGTCCCACCGCTGTAGTTGTAATACGGTGGGTAGACCGCCAATCAGGCATTCCAGGGACCGCCACCACTGGTTAGGCAGTCCAAGGGACTGCCAAACTCGTAATTTGGCCCTTAGACACAACAGGTGAGTTAAATAGAGAAGGTTGGTCCGGCAACCATAGAAAGGCAAAAATGGCAGACGAATATCCTTTAACTGTGCCCAAAGCAAAGATTTGCCAGAAGGATTTCAGACAAGGGTGCTGACAGAGGATCATTCGATTTAGATGTACACCAAGCCACAAACTTGTGCCATTGCCAGGCGTAGATGGTTTTGGTAGAAGAACGCCTGACTGCCAGAATGACATCACATACTTCAGGAGGGAGATTAACTGTTGCCGCTCAATCTCCATGCAGGAAGGTGGAGAGTTGACAGTTTTGGATGCCTAACCCTACCCTGTTGCTGCAATAGAAGATCCTTATGAAGGGGCAGCTTGACTGGAGGACGGATGCTCATGCTCAGAAGTTCGAGATGCCATACTCTCCGTGCCCAGTCAGGGGCCACTAAGATGACTTGGGCCCCGTTGTTCCTGATCTTCTTGGGAACTCCGGACAGCAGTGGTATTGGCAGAAAAGCGTAGAGGAGTCCTGAGTTCCAATCAAGACAAAGTAAGCAGCACGTTCTCGGCGGTGGCGTAAAGATCTAACCAAGGTTCCCCCCAATTTTGGGAGAGGCCTTGTACCACCTCCGGATGAAAATCCACTTGTGATCCACTAAGCATTTATGGCTGAGTTTGTCTGCTCTGGCATTCAAGAGAGCTCAGCAGGTGATGAACCAACAGGAATATGCCCTGGAGTTCCAGCCATGTCCAGAGATGTAGAGCCTATTGACATAGGGACCACGACCACACCCTGTCCTGCTTGTTGCAAAACAACATGGCAGTGGTGTTGCCAGTGAACACCTGAAGTAGCCTTCCCTTGATGGAAGGAAGAAAGGCTTTCAATGCCAGACAAATCACTCTAAGTTCCAACAGACTGATGTGGAGCTGAGTCTCTGCCAGAGACCAGAGGCCTCTGATCTCCACCTCTCCCAGGTGGCCACCCCAACCCATATGTGACGCATTTGTCATTACTGTGAGCTCTTGGTGCGGAAGAGAGAGAGAGTTCTGCCTTTGAGCTAATTGTGGTCCTTGAGCCACCACTGCAGGTGTTTTGCAGTTTCCTTCGATGTCAGGACCAGGTCAGAGAGATTCCCCTGATGCTGGGGCTACTGGGTCTTCAAGTCCCACTGCAGAGCCCACATATGCCAACAAGCATGTTTTACCATCAGGATGCAGGAGGCAATGAGACCCAGCTGCCTCATAGTCAGTCTCACCGAAATATAGGATCGAGGCTGAAACATCAGAATCATAGCCCGAATATCCTAGACTCGCTGTTCCGGTGGGTGAGCATGAAAGTGCACTGTATCCAGAACAGCTCCGATTCAAGGAAGCATCTGAGGGGGAGGCAGATGTGTCTTTGGTGCATTAATAGTGAACCCCAACAGGTGTAGGAGGTCTGCCGCAGTCTGGAGGTGGGAGATGCCTGCCTGTGGCAAGCCCACCTTCAACAGCCAGCCATCGAGAAAGGGGAAGACTGGAACCCCTGACCTCCGCAGATGTGCTGCAACCACCGCCATCACCTTGGTGAACACATGAAGGGCACTTGTAAGATCAAAATGGAGCACAGCGAACTGGTAATACTCCTGGCCCACCATGAACTGCAGGTAGCCTCTGCGGGTAGGAAAGAAGGGAATGTGGAAATAGGCATTCTGCAAGTCCAACGCTACCATCCAGTCTCCAGGGTTGAGGTCAGATAAGACCTGATCCAGGGTAAGCATCTTGAATTTTATCCTTTTTCAAGAAGTAGTTAAGAGAGCGCTGATCTAAGATAGGCTAGAGGCCTCCATCTTTCTTTGGCACCAGAAAGTAATGGGAATAACAACCACGTCCTACTTCTGATGCTGGCACCCTCTTGATGGCTCCGTTGGCCAGAAGGGCCTGTACTTCCTGATGCAAGCGTGCAAGGTGGTCCTCTATCAGCCAATGTGGGGACAGAGGGAGTGGAGGTTGGGTTTGATGGAATGGGGGGCATACTCCATTGGACAATCTGGAGCACCCACTTGTCTGTTGTAATCCCACGTCATTGGTGCAGATGGCATCAGATTTTACTGCCAACCAGATGACCATGCTGGACTGAGGGAAAACCAAAGAGACTTTAACTGTGCGGCTGCAGGGGGAGAGAGAGACGATTGGGCTGGCCTCTGGGTTTGGGCCCCACTAGGATTGTGGGAGCCGTGTCCGTGGCCATGAAAGGACCGAGACTACTGGCTGTGGTGGTTAGGGGGGAAACATTGTGGCTAATAGAGCCTACCATAGCCACGGATGTGGCGAATGGCGGAATGTGGATGCTGTGGGGTCACAGAGAGCCCCAACGACCTGGTAGTGGCCCTACTATCCTTGAGCTCTCCAAGACCGAATCCGCCTTGTCTCCAAAGAGACGGGTTCCATGGAAGGGCATGTCCATGAGCAAGGCTTAGACAGCCCCCAAAAAGCCAGTATTCCTCAACCAGATGCGATGTTTAAGCGCCACAGAAGAAGAAGCAATGGTTCTGCGAAGTGAGTCGTCATATTTAACCGCATCTGATTGTGAACTTTGCTGTGTCTCGCCCATCAGCATTAGCTTGGGAAAGTATGGCCAGGGCCTCATCTGGGATCACAGGGGGCACTTGTGCAACGGAATCCCACACAGTATGGGAATAATGGCCCAATAAGCATGCAGTGTTCACTGATCGCAGTGCCAGGCTGGTGAAAGAAAAAATCCTCTTTCCAAAGGTATCCAATCTCTTAGATTCCCTATCAGTGTTGTGGTATGGAATGCACTTGTATTGATTCGGGACATTGAGGCCTGGACCATCAGACTCTCATGGGTGGGATGCTGGATGAGGAAGGCTAGGTCCCCGGGAACGGGGCGATGGCATTGGGAGATAGTCCTGTGCACAAGAGTGCCTCTGCAGGGAGTGGCCCAGGCCCCAGAGCAGGACATCAGTGAGGGCTTCGTTGAAGGGTAGTAAGGGTTCTGATAGGTATACATCCAATTGAAGCTCCTCCGTCAAAACATTTGATTTGACTTGAACTGTGGGCAGCTGTAGGCCCAGGACCTCGGTCGCCCTTCTGACCACCATCGCAAAAGAAGCCCCTTCCTCCTTGCCACTGTGGAAGAAGAGAGAAGGCCAGTGTATGACATGGTATCCAGACCCACTGGCGTCAACCAGGTTCTCATACCAGTTTTCATCGACCATGGACTCTGCTAGGGGGTCATTGTAGGAATAGAGATCCTCAGAACACCTCCATTCATGTTCCTCCGTGAGCCCTAAATGAAATAGGGCTCTTTCTCCGATTCAGGCCGTGTGGGCCTGGTCGGCACTGGAACTGACATCGTGGCATGCTGATTCAACTCTGTATCTGAGTCAGGAATCACAATATGAATCACAGCGCCACTGGAAGGGTCCCCAGAGGAGGTCGTGAAGTAGCAGCCAGGTCTGATCCACCAATGGATCCTATGGGATCGACTGGTGCTGAGGGTGAACCTGCCAGCAGAGGTCTAGTCATAGACCCTCCCAAACCCGTGATACCCGAAAGTTCTTCAGAGTGTTTCAGTCGACAAATGGCCTACCAATGGTCTCATAAAACTCTCAGAGCCTGGTGGGGGTTGCTCCGAGAAATTCAAGGAAGTATGGAGCAGACCCAGTTTCCGATGCCGGCTGCACAGGGACCCCGTGCAAGCGAGGTCCAGATATTTGGCATTGTTCCCTCTCGTTATCAGAAGAATGGGAGTGACGAGGAGAAGTTGAAGACTGCTTTGGCTTCTTGGACTTCTTCATATGGGACTTTCCAGAAGTCCTGGAGCAATACAAGGATAGATGCGAGCAATTCTGGGAAAGGTCCTGAGACCTCCCATGTGAATGGAACCTGGAGTAGCACGGAGTCATGTGACGAGCAGCCAAAAAATTCATGGCTCGCTCGTGGGTGGCCATAGGGTTCATCATACTGCATTCTGCACACAACGCAAATTCGTGGTCCTTCTTAAGGCACCAGAGACATACGAAGTGGGGGGTCTGCCACTGACATCTGTCGATGACAGACACCACAAGGTTTGAACCCAGTAGGTTTTTTCAGGGACATCTCGAAAAAAGAGAAAAAAAGGCACACCAGTTGTAGACAAAAAGGTCAAAGCCAGCCAAAAAATTACTATGGGGAGCTCGATCTGGATCCGCGCTTCTGGTGCAGAAAAGAAGGAATGGAGGTCAGCGTGTTGGGGTGGCACCAGTATAGGCACTGTGCATGTTGCTTTTGGATGACACCAACAATGCCACACGGAGTCAAATGACACCACCTACACGCGTGCAAGGGGGATCCTCAAAAATTCCTGGATCCATTCTGATGCCTGGGAATATTCTCAGGTAAGGAATCTGCGACTAGAAGTCTCTATCAGATATATCAACTTTTGGGCAACTTCACTGAGTACAGGTAATAAAATGTAACAGTTCAATATTTAAAGGAATAGTGCTTATTATGGCTGGATTCATGATAGCCATGGGAAATACAGCTTGCATATGGGGTGTACCTTTCCTCCTCAGATCTGAACATATGGATAGAAGACCTGGACTTGGGCATGTTGGGAGAGAAGCACATATATGAAGACAGAGGTGGCCCAAACAAGTTGGCCAAAGTTTGGCAGCACTGACAATCCTACAGAGGATTAAGCCTGACTAGATGAGAGTATGCAGAGTATTGAAAAAACAATAGCGGAGACTGAGTGTACATTTAGGGGTACCAAATTGATGCAAAATGATGCTCACAGTTATGCCATCTGAATATGTTTCAAATGGTATCATAAAGCAATCCATCCATAAATTAAAGGTGGCCTTTGCTTTGAAAGTGAAAACATTTAATAAACTACTGTTTAAAACATATTTAAAGGAATACTTAAAATAAATTATTATTACCCTCTCAGATCTTTTCAATGAGCTCTCCTTATCTGCTCAGGAACTCTAAAAAAAAGAAAAACAATAGAGAAAATGTAAAATCAGAATTACACTTAGGCTAAACAATGGGATCGCTAAGTATAAATTGTACATTTTTGGGGGTGCCTCAGACAAAACGTATGCTAGGTTCAGCACACTTAAACCCACTGCCCAGCTCACCTTTCCTGACTTTTTGTTTTTTTAACATGACCGCAGTGGAATGTTGAAAGGAAGAGATAGTTAAAGATATAAAATGTATTTAACAAAACAAAAAAGATTTTGTTGTATGATTAAAGAATAGTTACAGTTGCAGCTAACTGTATACTAACTGTACAACTAAGATTGGTTGGTTTGAGTAATATACTGGGAAAGTTAATTGTAATCATGCACATACTTACCACCTTTACGGTACCATAAACAAATGCACAAAATTGGCTTTACAAGTTCTGCGCATTTACACGCTCAAGCAGAAAAAGTAATTTAACTTTGGCAGTGTTTTTTTCTGATGGATATTGTGCTTTGTCTGCAGATTTTTTATATTCATTTTTTTAACGAACAAATTGATCAAGTTACTTACCTACAGTAACACTCTTTCTGGTGATACTCTATAAAACTGTAGATTCCTCACCTTTTGAATATCCCCCAGCCGTCAATCTGGATCCACAAAATCCTTACCAGCTGGTAAGCTGGTAAGTAGCTGGAGAGTAGCATCATGCAGCTCCACACCAATGTCGTTCTGCTCTGGAATTTATGTGCAGAGTCGCATATAAGTGCCACCCATGCGTGCCAATGTCAGTTGCTTTCTACGCTGTGTGCGCCCCCGGATGCAGAGCCCACTAGCAGAACGGTTGTGACCTGGGTGCATACCTCTAGACTTGGGCTTTTTTAGATGGATAAAAGAGTCAAGGTTGCAGAATGGGGAGGATGGGAGGGTCGGGAAGAATCTTCAGTTTAATAGAGTATCCACTAGCAAGCATGTTACCGAAGGTAAGTAGCTTGCTCTTCTGTTGGATACTTCTAACTGCTGATTTTTTATAGTTTGAATAGATACCAAAGCAGTACCCGCCAGGTGGTTGGCCTGTGAACTGGTTCAGACCAAAAAGTCCTGCAAGACCAAGGGGGCAGAGTGCCCCTCTCCACAGACTCGACTTTCCAGACATTAGTGCTCCGTGAAGATATGAAGCGACCCCACGTCACAACCTGAAAAATATCCAGAACAGGCCCTCTGTGTGCCAATGATGTGGTAGCAGCCTTGGCTCTGGTAGATTGAGTTCATAAGCTTTTTGGGCAGTACATAGCAGATTTTGATAAAGCGCACAATCCAATGAAAGATGGTTCTCTTCTGCACTGCTTTGCCCTTTTTTGCTCCAGTGAACCCAATAAAGAGCTGATTGTCTACCCAATGGGTTTTGGTAGAATCAATGTAAAATATGAGATAGCAGGAGGGTGATTCTTTGCCCGACATTATAAGGAGTCACCACTTTAGGAAGAAAGGAGGCTTGGATTCTCAGGACCAACTTATCCAGAAAAAAACCTGTGTATGGTGGTTTTACAGAGAGGGCTTGCAGCTCACTCACACGTTGTGCCCATGCTATGGCGATGAGAAAAACTGTCTTGAGGGTGAGTTGCCATAACGAACAGTCGTGTAGTGGTTCAAAGGGCATACACATGAGGAATGCAAGGGCTAGAGTCAGATCCCACTGAGGCGTAATCAAAGGAGTAGGCGGAAATGTATGTTGCAAACCTTTAAAAAAAAACATCAAATAGCTGATTTAAATAAAAAGGTCTCATCCGATAACCACAAAATGGCCAAAAGAGCAGACAAATAACCTTTAACTGTACCCAAGGCAAGTCCTAGCTAGGCTAGGGCCAACACAAAAAGCAACACTTTAAAGAGTTTGGTCTGAAGTGGGTGAATCTACTAAGTAATGCACCAAGCCACAAATTTGTCCCAACAGCAGGTTTATACCGATTTAGTGAAGGGATGTTTGGTTGCCACAATGACATCAACAACCTCAGGTAAATGCAATCAACTGCTGCCACTTAATTTCCAAGAACGGAGGTTCAGATTGCTCAAGCCAGTGTGCAAGACCCTGCTCTTCTGTTGCAACAGAAGATCCTCTCGAAGCTGCAGTCTGATCAGGGGACAGATATGCATGCCCAGGAGTTACGGGTACAACATGTTCCTGGCCCAATTTGGTGCCAGTAGTATGACTTGGACTCAGTTGTTACTAATCTATTTGAGAACTCAGGGCAGAAGAGGTACTGCCGGAAATGTGTCCAGGAGTCCAGAGCCCCACACTAGGGAGAATGCATCTCTGAGAGAGAGACTCCTGCGAAACTCCAGCACGCAAAAGTGTTGAAATTACCAGCTCTCACTGGTGACAAAAAAAATCGAGCCAAGATTCTCTCCATTCGCGGAAGATACCTTGTGCTGTCTCCGGGTAATTGGTAATCCGAATAACTTGGGATCCGCTAGGCACTGGCGCCTGAGTTTGTCCACTCTAACCTTTAGAGATCCCGCCAGGTGGTGTACCACCAGGAAAATGCCTTTGTGTTGCAGTCACTTCCAGAGGCATACTGCCTCCTGACATTTGGTCCACGACCCCACCCCGCTCTGCTTGTTACAGCACCATATAGCGGGGGTATTGTTCGTGATTACATGCACCAGCCTCCCTTTGATAAATGACAAGAAGGCTTTCAATGCCAAAGGGATTCTTAAGGAGAAAATCCCATATGGTCATCATTATGCCTTCTGCTTCCCAACCTCAGAAACCTAGATGTGGTGTCATCTCAAGTTCAATACCATTACATTTCTTTTTAACCTATGCACAATGTACCTAGGCAATCTTCCTCACTCGGCAAAGGCCAAACTTTATATGTATGCAGATTACACCGAGCTGCGTTTCAGTCATCATAACAGGTTCAGGAAAGGGCGGGCATGGCCAAGATGGCAGCCGCATTAGACACTCTCTGAACGAGCTCCGTGCTAGGCCTGATCAGCATCCTGCTTCATCAATGGCATCTGACCCACTGACGTGTCCTTTTTGCCTGCGCTGTCATGCCTGTGTGCTAACACAGGGCTGGGTTGCTAGAAATATGGCTGGGAACCTGTGGAGGTCTACTTGAGGCAGCGCCAATATGTGGGGCCTGAGGCTCTTCCTTGCTGCATGGGCGTCAAAGGGGGCTAAGCTGTCCCAGGAGGGTGGTGTGTGGAGCACGACTGTGACGAGGCAGTGCCGCAGGAGCAAGCTGTTCCTGGCTCAAGGGCTCTGGTGTCTGCGGTATGCCCCGCCGTGTTGCTGCCAGGAGCAAAGCCCTTTCATCCATGCTGCAGCGCTTCAGTGGGATTCAATGAATTGATGAAAAGGACGCCGCACTAAAAGCTTGATCCCTACCTGACTTGTTGGAGGTAACTAACTGTAGGATCACCATAGTGTATCACATTTCCTTAAAATAAAGGCAATATTAATAATATGTCCCTGAAACTAAAAATTAGGGTGATTATCTCCCTTTGCATATAGGTATTGGAATGTATTTGGAGGCTATTTACGCCCATTGATACATCCGTCAAGGTAACATATAATCTATTCCAGCTTATCTATAAAATTATTGTGGAACTGGAAATATGGATATAGGATTGCTATATAAATAGACAAGAAGAGAAGGATATTTGGTCCTCTTGTACAGAAGTTGTGGCTGTTTAGTCCTTCCTCTGTGTCAGCTGTATGGGAAAAAAAAAATTATGTTGAGAGATGAATGAAAATTTAGTATGAATGTGGAAACCTTTTTAGTGTCACCATTGTGTTAACTGTTTGGACAATGAGACGATGTAACAAAAAGTGTTGTGGTTAATTTTTGCTTTCATGTTTATTTTTTACAGATTTTTATATTGATATTGGGAATTATATGTGTTTTTCCTGAAGAAGGTGATGGCCATAAACTAGTGCCCACCGGAAACGCGTCGATGTACTGAGAAGAAAAGTCTACTCTAAATCTATCTGGACAATTGTATTAGATATAATATATGAAATAATGTTCTAGATGATTACAATTGATTTGTTGTTTATTTAGTAGTACTTTTCTGTGATTTGGAATCATTTTTCCTACTTGTTTTCCCAATTATTTTTAGTATTATTTTGTAATAGTATGATAAGGCCTTTGCCATTGTAAGGTCTTTACTGATGATTTTTAATTGCTCTATGTCATATGTAGTTCAGATAGGGACTATATATTTTTAAAGCATATGTGTGTGTGTTTAGTTTTTTGAATGAATATTGTTATTTATAGATACCTGCATATTTGTTATTGAATACATTTGTATCTTTTATATTAGGTTTATTTATTTACTTTTTGATTACACTGTCTTTGTGTCCATTGTCATCATACTGGTGATTTGAGGTTCCATGTGTAAGTGTGGTATGTTAACCCTTTTGGTGCTTGCGTCGGCCAATGGCTGACGCAAGCACTACCTCCCTGGTGCTGCGCACGTCCATTGGACGTCACCAGGGAGTGCACTAATAAATCGTCCAGGTGCATCGCACCAGATTTTTTAAACATTTTTTACTGGGGAGACGCGGAAGGCTTTCGCGTCTTCCCCCTCCCCTCCGCCCATCTGTGACGACAGCGCGCCGCGGCGCTCAGCGTCACTGATTTCCCACCGGAGCCGAGGACAGCAGCAGGTAAGGCGCGCTCGACTCCGATGGAGAAATCTGGCTGGAAGCGGCCTCCCCAGCTTTCAGGGAGGCCTCGTTTGAAAGGAGAGTCTCCCTTTCAAACGAGGCCTTCCTGAAAGGTTTCCTGGCCGTGGATTGCAGCGCTGCTGCGATCCACGGCCAGAAACCCTACTAGACACCGGGGATGTCTTTGGGGGGGGTCGGCCATCGTGGTGATGGGTCGTCCCCCCACCCCCGAGGGCACATTTTTAAATTAATTTACCTGGCTTTCCTTGGGGCGCGATCGCCACTAAAAAAAAAAAAGACGTTTTTCTTTTTTTTAAATGGCGGCAATATTGGCAGGGGGTCGGTCCTTCTGCTCAGTGGCCGACCCCTGTGGGGGCAATAATTATGTACTTAATTATGGGGGCCACAATCTGCTCCCAGGGAGCCATAGGCATGCACATAAAGTGCATATAACATACATGCCAACATTTCAGAACAGCAAAGTGGGAGATTTTAAAAAAAATCGGGAGAATGGGGTCTTGAATCGGGTTACTGTCATGTATGGGCTTTGGAAGTGTGCTGCTGCAGGATCGGACATTTGAAATGCAAATGCATGTTTTTTTCTTACCTTTCAGAAGCATGGCAGGTTGCTGGCAGTGCATACACCCCCCCCACCCCCCTGTGTGGCAGCCCGGGCTGAAACAGCTTCCCGGGCACACACACAGCCGCCCCCGAGTACTTCACAGGTCTTTAAAAGACCATTCGCTTGTTAAAGAGGCTTTGTTGGTTTTTCACCCCTTCTAGAGCCCCTGCATCGCCACTCTGACTATTGCTGGAAGAATTAGCACGTTACACAATACCAAGCCCTGTCAGCTGAAACCCCCGAGGAATCGGGTTTTTGCTTGCAGGAATCGGGAGGCGGGAGGCTAGCCTTGAAATCGGTAGTCTCCCGCCTGAATCGGGAGGGTTGGCATGTCTGATATAATGTAAAGAGGTTAATGGGTTACTGCTTCTGTGCCAGCTTTATGTTTTTGCCCAGTCTTTCATCATCTAATCTTGTGAAAAGGGTTCATTTGGGTAGAAAATAATTCTTATTATGAAAGAACCCCCAACGATGGTACGTTTTAAATTCTGGATTTGTGCTTTCCCAGAATAAGGGCTCAAACTATATTGCCTGCCAGTATAGATGGCATGTTACTGCTACACTACACCTTGTCCTGTCTGATGTAGCATATCCCATGTACTGTTGTCTCTGTGCAATGTGTGTGTGTGTGGTGTAAAGTGCTCTGACACCGTACACTGGTGTGAGTGTTGCTATAAAACTAAATGAATCTGAGAGACAGTGGTTTTTGAAACTTGAGGGGCACTGTATGGTGCTAGTGAGGAATCCATGGCAGAGGTGGTCATTGGTGGGGCACCAGCAGACATTGTCGCACAGGCGCCACCAGCGCTAATGCCGGCCCTGGAGTGAATGATATATATGTATCTATATACATATCTATATATATATATATATATATATAGATACATGTACTCTTTGACTGCTGTTACCTGCTTTCTCGACTGGAGGGCTTCCTTTGTGCTATAATACGGCATGATTTTCATTTGGAATAGTAAAGCAGCAATGTCGCTACGAAGCCCTGGCCCACCTGGAAGGGCGCCTTTTCTCGTCATGATTCATATGGATATATATATATATATATTCACTGAAAAAACCATAGGTTTCAGACACGTTATAGTTAGAAATTAGCATTTAAAAAACCTTTGAAATTCACTGAAAAAAACATAAGTTTTAGGGACAGTTATACTTAGTTGGACATTGCACTCGTACAAAACCCGTGAAATTCCCCGTTATAGTTAGTTCAGCTAACTATAACTCACGCCCCCGCAATGCACTGCTGATGACGTCACATATTACATCACTCATGACATGGTCAGTGACATCACTGATGACATCACTGATGACATCTCAAATGACATCACTGATGACATCATCCAGTGACTGTGTGTTTCTGTAAAGTTTAAATATGTTTAATATATATAGGGAAAGGCGTATTGAAGAATGAGTGGGTGTATAAGTGTCTGAATGGATGATTTAGTACGTGCGTGACTGACTCTACAAGTGAGTGATTAAACGTATCTTACTGAATGCATGGGTTAGTGACTAAACTGTGTGAATGTCTGTATCCGTCTGTTGGTGTGTAAGTGGATGCATGGATTTGCGAATAGCTACATGAGTGTCTATATGGGTTATTGATTGGTTCTATGAGTATCTGTATGGGTGCCTGAGTGTTTGTGTGGATGGGGTGTGTGCGACTGTGCATAGATGTGTGAGTGGGTGATTCACTGGGTGGATGGTTTCAAGAGTGCATCTGTGATAGACTGTATGGGTGGGTAAGTGTGTGTAAGAGTGTGTTAGTGAGTGAATGTATGTCCCAGTGGTACATGTGTGAGTAACTACATATGTGAAAGGCAGTATATATGTGTATTGGAGTATATAAATAGCTATAAGCGAGTGAGTGATTGTGATAGTGGCTGTATGGATGAGTGTGTGCTTGTATCAGTGATTGTATAAGAGCGTAACAATGTGCTAGTATTTGTATGATTAAGTGAGCTGGTGTGTGTATAACTGTATAGGTGAGTAAATGGCAGTGTGTTTAATTATTTGCATGACTGACTAGGTGTGTGAGTACCTCTATGGATGAGTGGCGGTGTTTGAGTGTCTATATAGGAGTAAGAGTGCATATGATAGTCCTGTACTGAGTGACCATAAGTATGAGTGACTGTACGGGTGAGTGAGTGGATGTGTGTGTGTAGACCTAAGAATCAGTGAGTGGGTATGTAGTTATTGGTGTTGGAGTGTCTATGGTTTTGCGAATGGCACTCTGTAATTTAGATTGGGTGTATCAAAGGTTATATTAGGGTGTGAGGAGCTGCATCAGATTATCACGTGGATGATGTCATCAGTGATGTCATTTGAGATGTCATCAGTGATGTCATCAGTGATGTCACTGACCATGTCATGAGTGATGTAATATGTGACGTCATCAGCAGTGCATTGCGGGCGCGAGTTATAGTTAGCTGAACTAACTATAACGGGGAATTTCACGGGTTTTGTACGAGTGCAATGTCCAACTAAGTATAACTGTCCCTAAAACTTATGGTTTTTTCAGTGAATTTCAAAGGTTTTTTAAATGCTAATTTCTAACTATAACGTGTCTGAAACCTATGGTTTTTCAGTGAATTTCAAAGGTTTTTAAAATGCTAATTTGTTACTATAACGTGCCTGAAACCTACGGTTTTTCTGTGAATTTCAAAGGTTTTTAAATGACAATTTTTAAATGTATTAATTTTTATATTAATTTTTTCATACTGATTTACTACATTTTTAGAAACAATTTCTTTTACATATTTTATTTTTTAAATTACATTGTAATTACATTATACATTACATTACAAAAATACTTTCTCAGAATGAATTACTTTAGTTTAAATACTTTGCACATAGGCAATAGACTTTTAAGTACAGTAGTTACAGTTGTTGCAATGGGCAACACATTTTCAAACACAATGCAACATTCAGCTCAATGTGAATTTCTAGTTAAATGCAATTAGTTACTTTATGGATTACTTTTCTAACCACAGGACTGGATCCTAGATTCAGTCCTGGTACATCTCCTGTAAACAGTTGAGTAAAAGCGTTTTGGTTACAGTCAGTGATTTTTAAGGAATATTATTGTATTTTAAAAGTTGACACTTAGAAACTTTTTCTCATAGAATCACCAATGTTATCCTATGGAAGGAAATTCACTTAGCAGGTAAAAACTGTTATTGTTACTTTTTCTTACTCAGTGTTGGATCCTGGATCCAGCACTGAGTGCAACTCCTGTAAACAGTTGAAAGAATGCGTTTAAGTCATGCAGTGCGATTTTTAAGGAATATTTGTAGTTTGTGAAAATCGACAGTTTGAAACTTTTCTGCTGAAAACCAGACAATGGATTCCTATGGAAGAAAATATAAGTTACTGGTAAGTACGGTTAAAATTACTTTTCAGGACCAGTACTGGGCTGAAAGATACAGCACTGAGGTCTCTCCTTATAACAGGTGAGTAAATCGGAATTCGTATTTCGGCTGATTTTAGAGGAATATTTGTATGTTTCAAAAATCAACACTTAGAAACTTTTCAGCAAAAGCAGGCAATGATATCCTATGGAAGGAAATTCAAGTTACTGGTAAGTACGGTTAAAATTACTTTTGAGGACCAGTACTGGGCTGAAAGATGCAGCACTGAGGTCTCTCCTGATAACAGGTGAGTAAATCGGAATTCGTATTTCGGCTGATTTTAGAGGAATATTTTAAAGTTCCAAAACTCCACACTTAGAAGAATTTCCAAGTGAAACCAGTCAATGTTAGCCTATGGAAGGAAATTCAAGTTACTGGTAAGTACGGTTAAAATTACTTTTCAGGACCAGTACTGGGCTGAAAGATGCAGCACTGAGGTCTCTCCTGATAACAGGTGAGTAAATCAGAATTCGGATTTCGGCTGATTTTAGAGGAATATTTGTATGTTTCAAAAATCAACACTTAGAAACTTTTCAGCAAAAAGTAGGCAATGATATCCTATGGAAGGAAATTCAAGTTACTGGTAAGTACGGTTAAAATTACTTTTGAGGATCAGTACTGGGCTGAAAGATGCAGCACTGAGGTCTCTCCTGATAACAGGTGAGTAAATCGGAATTCGTATTTCGGCTGATTTTAGAGGAATATTTTAAAGTTCCAAAACTCCACACTTAGAAGAATTTCCAAGTGAAACCAGTCAATGTTAGCCTATGAAGGTAATTCAAGTTACCGGTAAGTACGGTTAAAATTACTTTTGAGGATCAGTACTGGGCTGAAAGATGCAGCACTGAGGTCTCTCCTGATAACAGGTGAGTAAATCGGAATTCGTATTTCGGCTGATTTTAGAGGAATATTTTAAAGTTCCAAAACTCCACACTTAGAAGAATTTCCAAGTGAAACCAGTCAATGTTAGCCTATGGAAGGAAATTCAAGTTACTGGTAAGTACGGTTAAAATTACTTTTCAGGACCAGTACTGGGCTGAAAGATGCAGCACTGAGGTCTCTCCTGATAACAGGTGAGTAAATCGGAATTCGGATTTCGGCTGATTTTAGAGGAATATTTGTATGTTTCAAAAATCAACACTTAGAAACTTTTTCAGCAAAAGCAGGCAATGATATCCTATGGAAGGAAATTCAAGTTACTGGTAAGTACGGTTAAAATTACTTTTGAGGATCAGTACTGGGCTGAAAGATGCAGCACTGAGGTCTCTCCTGATAACAGGTGAGTAAATCGGAATTCGTATTTCGGCTGATTTTAGAGGAATATTTTAAAGTTCCAAAACTCCACACTTAGAAGAATTTCCAAGTGAAACCAGTCAATGTTAGCCTATGGAAGGAAATTCAAGTTACTGGTAAGTACGGTTAAAATTACTTTTCAGGACCAGTACTGGGCTGAAAGATTCAGCACTGAGGTCTCTCCTGATAACAGGTGAGTAAATCGGAATTCGTATTTCGGCTGATTTTAGAGGAATATTTTAAAGTTCCAAAACTCCACACTTAGAAGAATTTCCAAGTGAAACCAGTCAATGTTAGCCTATGGAAGGAAATTCAAGTTACTGGTAAGTACGGTTAAAATTACTTTTCAGGATTAGTACTGGGCTGAAAGATGCAGCACTGAGGTCTCTCCTGATAACAGGTGAGTAAATCAGAATTCGTATTTCGGCTGATTTTAGAGGAATATTTGCACAATGGTGAAGGGAGGGGCGGGGCCTGAGGTGACATCTGTGCAAACGCGCCCCGTGGCGCGTTTTAAGTTGGGGATTAAGTCCCCTTGAATCATGAGGGTCCCTACGGACCAACTAGCCCACCAGGAACCTCCAGTATGCGCCAGAGGGCTGCGTTGCAGAGCACATGTACAGAGGCCACACCCTTTTTACACCTCTCTGCAACGCAGCTCTGTGGCGCTTTCTGGACGTACCTGTTGGGCTAGTTGGCCCCCAGGACCCTCAGGATTGAAGAGGATTTAATTCCCCATCTTAAAACGCGCCACGGACCTGTTTGCACACATGTCACCTGAAGCCCCGCCCTCTCCTTCACCACTGTGCAAACGCGACCCGTGGCGCGTTTTAAGTCGAGGATTAACTCCCCTTGAATCCTGAGGGTCCCTGGGGTGCAACTAGCCCACCATATACCTCCAAAAGCGCCATAGAGCTGCGTTGCAGAGAGGTGTAAAGGGGCGTGGCCTCTGTACACCTCTCTGCAAGGCAGCCCTGGCGCATACTGGAGGTTCCTGGTGGGCTAGTTGGCCTCAGGGACCCCAGTATTCAAGGGAATTCATTCCCACTCTGCAAACGCGCCAGGGGCGCGTTTGCAGAGTGGTGAAGGAAGGGGGCGGGGCCTACGGGCCCGATCGTTTTTCCCCTGAAGGGGGCTGTGTAGCCCCCTTCCTTTTCCTATTTTTAGGCCCTGGGGACCCCATCCCCCAGGGCCTTACCCTTTTTTTAAAATTAAAATTAAAAATAACGGGAAGGGGGCCGCGTGGCCCCCTTCCCTGGGCCTGTATTGGCCCGGGGACCCCATCCCCGGGGCATGGCCTCTTTTTTTTATTTGGAGGGGGCTGCGTGGCCCCCTCCTCCAGGCCATTTAAGGCCCGGGGACCCCATCCCCCGGGGCCTGGCCTCGTTGGGGACTGTGGAGGGTCCCCAAGCCCCCACAGTCCCGCCGGCTCCCCGTGTCCTACGGGAGCCGGCATTGCTTACACATGGGGAACTGCTAAGCATGCAGCTCCCCATGTGGAAAAGCAATCGACTTGGATATTGGAAAGAGAGCAGGTTTCCCTGCTCTCTCTTCCAATATCCCAAAGCAAGTTTACAATGACAGGACGGGAGCCGCGAGGCTCCCGTCCTGTCATTGCAAACAGCAGTGTCCCGGGGTAGGCACCCGGGACACTGCAGGAGCCGACCCTGGGGGTGGCGGTCCCCAGGGCCACCACAGGCTCCAGGAGGGGGCCGCGCAGCCCCCTCCCTACATTTTGAAAGCCCGGGGAGGTGGTGGTCCCCGGGGCTGGAGTCCAAAACGGACCCCCATTGTAATTTTCCTTAGTGCCCCGGGAAGGTGGTGGTCCCGGGCGTGTGGGGGCTGGAGCCCCCACACAGGTTTTTGTTAAATAAAAGAAGCCCCGGGAGGTGGCGGTCCCGGGGCTGCGGGAGGGCTCAGAGCCTCCCGCACCATTACTACATAAAGCCCGGGGGTGGTGGTCCCGAGGCTTGAGAGGCCTTAGAGGCCCCCACACATAAATTAACCCGCCCCCAGCATGCCCCCGGGACTTGGCCCACCCGGCGGCCAATTAACATCGATGCGCGGGAGACCGGCGCTTCGATTTTTATTTTCGGCAGGATTCGCGCACCCTGAGCGCATCCTGCCGATTTTAAAAAAAAAAATATTTTTGTGCCCAGGGGGTCTTGTGGGACCCCTGAGCAAACCCAGGGGTCAGGGTGTTTCTACCCTGCCCCTTTGTGCGCTTTGCGCACTTGTTTCTGTCCTCGGTTCTACCGAGGGACAAAATGGCTGCCAGCATTTCCTGAATCGGAATGTTGACAGCCAGCTGACAACCAATTAACATGCAGCTCGTGATCGGGACGGTCGCGAATCCTCCGTGCCCATAGATATCACTATCTTTTACTTTTGATTTTCTCAGCAACTACTGAGCGGATTTACACCATTTAACAAAAGGGTTCTTTCTGAACCAAGAACTACCTCTTTGCCAAATTTGGGTGTAATTCCGTTCAGCAGGTCGAGCTGTAGCCGTGTCTAAAGTTTCCTATGGAAAATTGCATGGGAAAACGCGTTTTAGGGACCCCCCTTTTTCTCGGCCCCCGCTTGCGAATCCCCGAGACTTTCAGGGTAGGAGCGGACCGGAGCGGGCCACAAAGTTTGAAAATTTTGCAAAGATACGTCAACCGGCAAGAGAGTTATTTCAAATAGAATGTCGTCGGATTTCCTATGGATAATAGGTTGTAACTATAACTATCTACTGGCTAATGAATCAAGGCCGGACAGAATCCACATCAAGAACAAAGGGAGCCAGAGGGGGAAGGGAGCGAGGCGGACGAGGAAGAGCAAAAGTTATAAACAAACCAAAACAGGAAAAGCTTTGAAGAGAAACGCCCGTGGAATGATGACAAGGGGCAGGAAGACCAAAATATGGCGGGTGATTAATGCTCAAGAACTCTTCCGTTCAGGAAATGGGTCTCCTTTAGGTCTGTCCTTTTGCTCCCTCTATGAATTTAATTATACACAGGCAGAATTGATTTGTTTTACTTTTCCAGAAGCAGAGTTAAATGGTTTGGGGCACATTCTAACAGTAATGTAGTTGGAGAGTGAGTCTAGTGTTATGAGTAATCTTAACATTGATGATATTAAAACTCTTCCAGATTTTGTCTTCCTTGGAAGGGGTAGATCTACTTGAGAGAAAATGTTGTTAGATAATTGTGAAATAGATTTGGAGGTAAATCAGTAAGTAATTTAGGCCCAGGTCGAGATTTTTGCTAATATTGTTGAGAAGTGGAAGTCTTTGAAAGGAGTCTTAAATGATCTAAGAAATTGAGACATAAGAAAATTCAGTTTAATAAGAAAAATCTCTTAGTCAGATAAAGGCAGTGGAAAATCTAAAAAATGACAACGAAAATTTAACGTGTCAATCTGATAAAGGAGTGGGAATGTGGTAGTGCTAGACAGGGGACAAAATACCTAGCTGAGGTTAGACAATTGGATGACTGCACATGCTATATCTCATTGCTGAGATTGGCGAGTCCAACAAAGGTTTGAGAATTTGTGATAGGTAGAGAAGGCTTACTCGAATGGGAGGAGTATAATTGCACTTAAAATGTGGCATCCAGGGACCCCATTCTCTACCTTCTACCAAAACTACATAAAAATGCATTGGACCCTCCCAGGAACCCATAGTCTCTTCTGTGGGATCCTTACTTGAAACACCTCACGGTTTGTATTGATCATTATCTGACCGTTTGTGGTAATCTTCCGCTTGCCTGAAAGACACCACCCACTTTTTAAACAGTGTTTGATGTGGCATTTACTGAGGTCAACATATGAATGCCCACTACGATGTGTGTAGTCTCTACGAGTATCAGCATGATTGTGGTATACA